>ML112040.1:27854-74559 GCA_003697995.1 Taxidea taxus jeffersonii
AAAAAAAAAAAAAAACTAATGAAAAGCAGAAACAAACTCATAAATCCAGAGAACAAACTTATGTTTGTCAGAAGGGAAAGGTGTGGGAAGTTGGGCAAAATGGATGAAAAGGAGTGGGAGGTATAGGCTTCTATTTATGGAATGAATAAGTTATGAGGGTGAAGGGTACAGCATAGTCAATCGTATTGTAATAGTGTTATATGGTGACAGATAGTAGCTACACTTGTGGTGAGCATAAAGTATAGATTTGTTGTATAACTATTTTGTACACCTAAAACTAATGTAACATTGTGTGCCAATTATACTTCAATAAAAAAGAACTAATCATAGCTATAGAATATGGTAACTAAAATGAAAAATATACTACAAAGTATAAATAGGTTTGATGATACAGAAGAACAGATGAATGATCTGGAAGACAAAATAGTGGAAATCACCCAATCACAGAAGCAAAATGAAAAAAGTTTTAAACGAAGATGGTTTAAAGAGCCTTTTGGGAAAACATCAAGTATAGAAATGTTCATACTACAGAGGTCCAAGAAGAGAAATAAGAAAGAAAGAGAGAGAATGGCAAAAAATCCAAAAAACAGAAAAACAAACCTGAAATAATGCCTTGACCTGGGCAAGAAAACAGACATCCAGGTCCAGGAAATACAGAGCCCCACACAAGAGGAATGCAAAAATATCCATACCAAGACATCATTTAATAGGAATGGCAAAACTTAAAGAATCTTAAAAAGGCATCAAGAGACAGAGTGACATCCAAGGGAATCCTCATAAGACTATCAACTGATTTATTTGACACTTTGTAAGCCAGAAGCAAGTTGAAGGATATATTTAAAGAGCTGCACAGAAAAACTTTTATTCAAGAATACTCTACCCAGTTAAGTTTTCATTCAGAATTGAAGGAGAGATGGTTTCTGAGACAAGGAAAAGCTAAAGGAGTTCATTACCACTAAATGGTCTTACAAGAAATGTTAAAGGGTCTTCTTTAACTGGAAAAGAAAAGAGCATAACTAGAAAATATATAATAAAGGCAGGATCAACCACTTAAAAAGCTAGTATGAAGGCTAAAAGGCAATGATAATAGAATCAACTGTCACTGCAGTAAGTAGTTAAGGGAAATCTAAAATTTTAAAAATGTTAAATATGATGTCAAAAACAAAAAGTGGAGCAGCATAGTGAAAATGTAGTACTTTTAGAAAACAATCAAACTTAAAAGAATATCAGCTTAAAATAGACATCTTTCTATAGGTTAAATATGTATGAACCTCATGGAAAACAGAACAAAAACCTACAAGAAATGTGCAAAACAGAAAGAACCTAAACATGAAAGAAAATGGTCAAGTCACAAGGGGAGAGATCAAGAGAACAAGAAAGGAACAGAGGACAACTACAAAACAACCAGAAAAGCATTAACAAATGGCAATAAGTACATGCCTATCAATCGTTATCTTAAATGTAAATGGTCTAAATGCTCCAAGAACCATAGGATGGCTAAATGGATATAAGACATGTATATATTGCCTATGAGATCCACTCCAGATCTAAAGACACATACAACCTGAAAATGAAGAGAGAAAACAATTTCATGCATGTAGAGACAAAAAGAACAATTCTTATATGAGATAAAATAGATTTTAAACAAAGATGGTAACAAGAGAGAAAGAAGGACATCACATAATGATAAAGAGATCAACCCAACAAGAGGATATGACAATTATAATATTTAGGCACCCAACATAAGAACACTTAAATATGTAAAGCAAATATTGATAGACATAAAGGGAGGAAGAAACAGTAATACAGTAATAGTAGGGGATCTTAACACATACTTACATCTATGGATAGATTATCTAGACAGAAGTTAAGGCAACATTGACTTTAATGTATTAGACTACATAAATGTAATAGATCTATACACAATATTTCATCAAAACCTGCAAATACTTTAAAAATTTTTTATTTAAATTCAATTTAGTTAACATATGGTGTATTATTTTCAGGTGTAGAATTTAGGGATTCATCAGTTGCATGTAACACCCAGTGCTTATTACATCAAGTGCCCTCCTAAATGCCCATCACCCAATTTACACATTGTCCCACCCACCTCCCCTCCAGAAACCCTTAGTTTTTTCTATAGTTAAGAGTCTCCTACAGTTTTCCTCCCTCTCTATTTTATTTTTCCTTCCCTGCTCCTATGTTCGTCTGTTTTGTATTTTAAATTTCACTGTTTTGCATTTTAAATTCTACATATGAGTGAAATCATATGGTATTTGTCTTTCTCTGACTTATTTCAATTAGAAAAATACCCTCTAGTTCCATCCGTGTTGTTGTAAATGGCAAGATTTTTCTTTTCTTTTTTTTTTTTTAAAGGCAAGTGTCTTTAAAGATTTTATTTATTTATTTTGTCAGACAGAGAGAGAGCGCAGGAGCGAGCACAGGCAGACAGAGGCAGAGGGAGAAGCAGGCTCACCGCTGAGCAAGGAGCCCGAAGTGGGACTTGATCCCAGGACGCTGGGATCATGACCGGAGCCGAAGGCAGCCACTTAACCAACTGAGCCACCCAGGCGTCCCAAGATTTTTCTTTTTGATTGCTGAGTAACACACACACACATATACATACCAACATCTTTATCCATTCAACTGTTGATGGACATCTGAGCTCTTTCCACATTTGGCTATTGTGGACATTGCTTCTATAAACATTGGGGTGTATGTGTCTCTTCAAATCACTATGTTTGTATCCTTTGGATGACTTCCCAGTGGTGCAATTGTTGGGTCATAGGGTAGCTCTATTTTAACTTTTTGAAGATCTTCCATACTGTTTTCCAGAGCTACTGCACCAGTTTTCATTGCCACCAAGCATAAGAGAGTTCCCCTTTATCTGCATCCTCACCCACATCTCTTGTTTCCTGGGTTGTTAATTTTAGCCATTCTGACTGGTGTGAGGTGGTATCTTATTGTGGGTTTGGTTTGTATTTTCCTGATGCCAAGTGATGTCGAGCACTTTTTCATGTGTCTGTTGGCCATTTGTATTTCTTCTTTGGAGAAATGTTTGTTCATGTCTTCTGCCCATTTCCTGACTAGATTTTTACTTTTTGGGTGTTTGCTTTGTTAAGTTCTTTATAGACTTGGATACCAGCCCTTTATCTGATATGTCATTTCAGAATATCTTTTCCCTGTATTCAGTTAGAATAGTTAGAGAGCATAATGCTAAGGGAAGGATGCCCGGATGGCACAATTGGTTAAGTGTCTATGTTCAGCTCAGGTCATAATCCCAGGGTGCTGAGATCCAGCCCCATGTCAGGCACCCTGCACAGTCAGGGTCTGCTTCTCCAGCTCCCCCAACCCCGTTCAAGTTACATACATATAGTATTTCTGTTTCTCTGACTGACCTATTTCCCTTAGCATTATTTTTTTTTTTATTAAAAAAATTTTTTTTTAAGATTTTATTTATTAGTTAGAGAGAGAGAGAGAGAGCGAGCACAGGCAGACAGAGAGGCAGGCAGAGGGAGAGGGAGAAGCAGGCTCCCTGCCGAGCAAGGAGCCCGATGTGGGACTCGATCCCAGGACGCTGGGATCATGACCTGAGCCAAAGGCAGCCGCTTAACCAACTGAGCCACCCAGGCGTCCCTCCCTTAGCATTATTTTTTAAAAGATTATTTATTTGAGAGAGAGAGCAAAGTGAGAGACAGCACTTGAACAGGGCACCCTTCCCTTAGCATTATGTTCTCTAATTCTATCCATGTTGCAAATGGCAAGATTTTATTCTTTTTTATGGCTGAATAATGTTCCATTGTATATCACATCTTCTTTATGTGTTTTCATTTTCATTCAAATAAGGTATTTTTTTAAATTTTCTCTTTAATTTCTTCATTGTCCCATTGGTTGTTTAGTAACATGTTATGTAGTTTCCACATGTTCACCTTTTCCCCAGTTTTTAAAAAAATGATTTCTAGTTTCATATTGTTTGGTTGGAAAAGATGCTTGGTATGGGTTTCAGTCTTCTTGAATTTATAGAGACTTGTTTTGTAGTATAACATATGATTTATGCTGGAGAATATTCCAGGTGCAGCTGAAAAGAATATGTATTCTGTGTTGAAGAAGAAAACTGAAGCTGGAGATGTCACAATTCCGGACTTCAAGCTGTATTACAAAACAGTAATCATCAAGACAGTATGGTACTGGCTCAAAAACAGACACACAGATCAATGAAACAGAATAGAGAACCCAGAAGTGGACCCACAACTCTATGGTCAACTAATCTTTGATAAAGCAGGAAAGGATATCCAATGAAAAAAAGACAGTCTCTTCAATAAATGGTTTTGGGAAAATTGGACAGCCACATGTACAAGAATGAAACTGAACCATTCTCTTACACTATACACAGAGATAAACTCAAAATAGATGAAAGACCTAAATGTAAGAGAGGAATCCATCAAATGCTAAGGGAAATAAGTTAGTCAGAGAAAGAGAAATACTATATGATTTTACTCATATGTGGATTTTAAGGAAAAAAAATGAGCAAAGGGGAAAAAAGACAAACCAAGAAACAGACTCTTAACTATAAAAAAACAAACAGATGGTTCCGGGGGTGTGGGGAGGTAGTCAAGGGAATGGGTAAAACTGGATGGGGATTAAAGAGTATACTTATCATGATGAAATAAAGTAACAAAATAAAAAAAGGGAGAAAACTAGCACTTGCATTACTTACAATCAGTTCAAACATTTCGACAGAAGAAGTATGAAATCAAATTTTAATTAGTTAAGGATATATTTCAAGTCCTCAGAGAAATATTTATGGGGTTGATGAAATGATGAGGAGTTCTGCAAGCACAGTTTCAAAGGAAATTTTTGAGAATTAAATGAGATAATATCTACACACAGTTTAACACATACATGTAATTTATGAAAAAAGAAATATATTTGGCATTTAATAAGTTTACTGGGGCCCCAAATAAGCATATATTTGTTATTTAAAAAAGACACAATTCCCCAAATCTATGGATATAGGAAAGGCAACTCTAAGTGGGAAGTTAATAGTGATACAGGACTAACTAAAGAATCATGAAAAATCCCAAACAATCTAACTTTACAGTTAAAGGAACAGAAGAGAACAAATAAAGCCCGAAGTTACTAGAAAGAAGAAAATAATAAAGATCAGATTGGAAATTAATACAATAGAAACTAAAACAACAATAAAAAAAATGATGAAACTAAGAGCTGGTTCTTAAAAAAATGAAACTGAAAAACCCTTAGGTGGGCTCATAAAAAAAAGAGCAAGAACACAAATAAAACCAGAAATAAAAGAGCAGTTGCAAAGGATACTACAGAAATACTGAGAATCATTAAAAATTACTAAGAAAAATAGCATGCCAACAATTTGGGTAACCAAGAAGAAATGGAAGACTTTGAAGGTGAATTCTATCAAACATTTAAAGAAGAGTTAGTACTTATCCTCAAATTATAATGGACTCATGAATAATGTGAAGGTGAGGGGCACCAAGCCCCTGTCCAGTAAAGAATCTGTATGTATCTTTTGACACTCTAAAAACTTAATTATTAGTAGTCTTTTGTTGACTAGAAGCCTTACTGATAACAAAGTCAATATGTATTTTGTATGTTATATGTATTATATACTATATTCTTACAATGCTAGAGAAAAGAATATTAAAATCTTCAGGAAGAGAAAATAGAGTTACCTTGCAGTACAGTAAAAAAGGAAGCACCCCACACACCCTTATCCCCACATGGTTAGGAAAGCTATCCTGGACTGATACCCACTCCTTACTTCTTCATCCAGGAATGAGGGAAATTTGCTTGCAAGCAAAGTCTGGGAGAAGGGCAAAGAGCAGGGGAAAGCAGAGTACCTTTGCCCACCTCTCTAGATCTCTTGTTCCAACGAACCTCCTTGTGTGGTTCTAACACTGTTTGTGCTTATGGAAGTGCTGACAAGTGGTGAGCTGCCAGTCCCCCAGCAGTATTAGCTCCCTGCTTCAGATAACTTTTACCACCATTGACAGTACCCTTCCCCCATCAGCTCTGTGGCTCAAGCTCCTGCCTGATGCTGTCTTGACCCCAGTGTTCTCCTGCACCCCTCACCTGGGGGACAAGTAGTTTATCATTCTGTGGTCCCTGACCAACTTCAGCCAGTAACTGGCCCTAACGCTTTGGCAAGAATCCATCCTCAGATTCAGTTTCTTTGCATTTCTCAGTTCAAGATCTCAATGAACCAAGATTTTCACAGGTAGTGGGGTGAGGAATGACAACAGCAGGTAAGAACCCTGCTGATTCAACCTTCTTTCGTTCACCTCTTCCTTTCAATGTCTAGTTATTTGGCAACTTCTTTCAATCCCAATGTATTAAAAACAAAAATCCACATATAAGTGGATCTATGCAGGTTAAACCCATGTTGTCCAAGGGTCAACTATATTCCAAAAAAATTGAAGAGGTTAAACCCATGTTGTCCAAGGATCAACTATATTCCAAAAAAATTGAAGAGGAAGAAGAATGCTTCTGAATTCATTTTTACAATTTGAATATGTATTATACAGATACCAAACCCAGACAAGGGCACATGACAAAAAAGAGAACTACAGGCCAATATCTCTGATGAACATAATTGTAAAACTCTTCAATAAAATATCAGCAAGCTGAATTCAAAAGCAGAGTAAAAGGATCATGATCAACTGGGATTTATCCCATGGATGCAAGGATAGTTTGACATCAGCAAAGCAATCAACAAGATTCATCATATTAACAAAACTAAGGTTAAAAGCTCATAATCATCTCAATAGATGCAGAAAAAGTATGAAAAAATTCAACATCCTTTTATGACAAAAACTCTCAAAGTGGGTGCAAAGGGAATTATTGACATAATAAAGTCCATTTACGACAAACTCAGAGCTAATATCACATTCAGATCTAAGATCAGAAACAAAATACTGATGCCCAATTTTATGACTATTATTCAAAAGAGTATGAGAAGTCCTAGCCAGAGCAATTAAACAAGAAAAGGAAATAAAAGACATCCAAATTGGAAAGGAATAAGTAAAACTCTTACTGCTTGGAGACGACATGATACTATACATAGAAAACCCTAGAGACTCCACCATAAAAACTATTAGAACAAATAAATTCTGTACAGTTGCAAGATACAAAATTAACATACAGAAATCAGTTGCATTTCTATAACAATGAACTATTAGAATGAACTTAAGAAAACAATCCCTTTTATAATTATGTCAAAAAGAATAAAATATGTAAGAATAAATTTAATCAAGGAAGTAAAAGATCTGTACTCTGAAATCTTTAAGGTGATGAAGGAAATTGAAGACAAAACAAATAAATGGAAATATATATCCTCATGGATTGGCTGAATTAATATTGTCAAAAAGTCTATACCCAAAGCAATCTACACATTCAAAGCAATCTCTACCAAAATGCTAACTTTTTTTTTTTTTTTACACGAAACTAGAACAAATAATCCTCAAATTTGTATGGAGCCACAAGACTCTGAACACCCATAGGAATCTTGAGAAAGAGGAAAAGGAAAAGGGCTGGTGATATTACATTCTCTGATTTCAAAACTATATTAGAAATATGTAGTAATCAAAACTATGGTACTGGTACAAAAATAGCCACATAGATTGATGGCACGGATTAGAAAAACTGGAAATAAACTCACACTTATATGGTCAGTTAATCTATAGCAAAGGAGGCAAGAATATACAATAATGAAAACACAGTCTTCAACAAATGATGCTGGGAAAACTGGACAGTTACACACAAAAGAACAAAACTGGACAATTATCTTATACCATATACAAAAATAAATTCAAATGGATTAAAGACTGAATGTAGGACTGAAACTATTAAACTCCTAGATGTAAACATAGGCAGTAAGCTGTTTGACATCAGTCTTAGCAATATTTTTTTAACCAGTCCTCTCAGGCAAGGGCAATAAAAGTTAAAATAAGCAAATGAATCACACCAAGCTTAAAAGCTTTTGCATAAAAAAGGAAACCATGAACAAAACAAAATGCAACCTACTGAATGAGAGAAGATATTTGCACATCATATACCCAGTAAGGAGAAATAACCAAATACACAAAGACCTTTTACAACTCAATAGCTAGTAAACAAAAAAAACCGATTTTAAAAATGGGCAGAAGACTTAACGAGACATTTTTCTAAAGAAGATATTTAGAAGGCCAACAGGCACACGAAAGGATGCTGGGTATCACTAATCATCAGGAAAATGCAAATCAAAACCATAATGAGAGGGGCGCCTGGGTGGCTCAGTGGGTTAAAGCCTCTGCCTTCAGCTCAGGTCATGATCTCAGGTCCTGGGATTGAGCCCCACATCGGGCTCTCCGCTCAGCATTGAGTCTGCTTCCTCCTCTCTCTGCCTATTTGTGATCTCTGTCTGTCAAATAAATAAATAAAATCTTTAAAAAAAAACAAACCATAATGAGATATCTCCTCATTCCTATGACAATGGCTAGTATCAAGACAACAAAAATACCAAGTATTGGCAAGGTTGTAGGAGAAAGGAAATGCGTATACCCTGTTGGTAGGACTATAAATTAGTTAGTCAGTATGGAAACCCATAAGGAGGTTGGAGGGTGGACAAAATAGATAAAGGTGATTATCCAGTTATAAAGTAAGTCAAGGGATTGTAATATACAGCATAGGGCATATACCCAATAACATTGTAGCTTTGTATGATGACAGTAACTAGACTTACTGTGGGAATTATTATTATTTTGGAGGGGAATTGTTTTATAATGTATAAAAATACCTAATTACTATGATATACACCTGAAACTAGTGAGATTTACATCAATTATACTTTAATTAAAAAAATAAATTTGCAAATCAACCCAACTACCCAGCACTCTTTATTCTCCTAACCCTGCTATTCTTTTTCCTTTTTCAAAGCAGTTATCACTTTCTAACATTCTATAAGATATATTTATGTCTGGTATGTAGTCTCTCATTCTGCTCCCCAAAGTTAGAGATCTTTGTTTTGTTTACTGATAGATTTAAACTCCCAGAACAGTGATCACAATATTTTAGTGCCTCAGTAAATACCAGCTGAAGAATTAAACAAATTCTTAAGGAAAAACATGTAAAAAGCTGTGAAATAAAAACAATGGTTCAGAAAAATCTGATCGGGAGCTCCTTTCTGAAACTTTATTTTTTCCTTTTCACTCAGTCTGAAATTTCACCAATTATGAATTAGACTTAAGTGATTTCTTTTTTTAAAATGCCAATACTATAGTAGTGGTGCTAAGAACTCAGTTACTAATGCATCATTTGAATTTATTTGAGTTCATTCGTCCCTCTCAGTCTCTAATGGAGAACAGCTTCCTGATGAGAAGAGAAAGGGTAGAGAAAGCTAGGACATTTTGGAACATAGGCCACACTAGGGACTGTGGGAATCCTGGGTTAGAGCTAGAGTGGGGTGGCTTATGGCACTGTAACATGGCTCAGCCTGAGAGATGGAAACGGTAATGCCACATTGACTTATTAATGGTTAGTTCTATGATGATCTTTTCAAAATCCTTCCAAAAAAAGCTTGTTTAGATCAGTAAGTGTCTCCATTAAATTGATTATATCTGTTGGCCAAGTATAACTTAATTCCCAAAATGTGCCCAATAGGAACTTACTTAAAGGAGTAAATGGAAACAGGAATGGGCTTTGGGTTTCCTAGATCTCTCAATGTGACTTTTGCCAGGAAACTGAAAACGCTTATCAGATTTACTTCATCTAGAAAGAATGGTTCTGTGTTTCCCTTTCAGGTCTCTACAGGCCAGTTCATCTGAAGAACTATCCAGATTTCACCATACAACACTGTGACACTTCCATAATTTAATCGGCTGCCATGAATAACACCAGTATTACAACACACACAAACATTACTTTATGGCTATTTTACGACTGTTAGATTGTTGATAGTCAAGCTGTTTTCAGAGTCAACCCATCATCCCTTGATGTCCAGAGATTTCAGATCCATTTAAAGACCTGAACAAAACAACTTTGGGATAATGATGAGATGTTTATGGGGTTGGCATGGGCAGTGGTGCATTGAAGAACTCAGACTTAAAGTTTGTGGCCATTAAAATTATTCATAATCTATATGGCAGCAGAAGCTTAATGAGATCATGTTCCTCCCATCCTTTCTAAAAACCAAATAACTATTTGTAGCATCATTTGAGGTGTTTGAGAAAACAAGAAAAAGAAAACAAGATGAGAAACCTATGGACTCATAGGCATTGCATCCCTGTGAGCCAAACGGAGGCATGCCTTTATAGAAAAACTGGAAATTCCTCTAAAAACTCTTCTGAGTTGAACAGCAACAATAATAGTAACTACTATTTACTGAATGCTCACTCCTTGCCAAGCACTACATATACAAAATTGCATTTAATCCTCATAATAGCTCCTAGAGATGTTATCCTTGCCATACATATAACAAAAGTAAGGTTCAGCTCATTGCATATTTGCTCAGGTGGCCAAACTGAGAAAGGGGCAGAATCAGGGCCCAAACCAATGGTTGAGTTAATACCCATATTCTTCTCTATTATATTGTCTCTATACAGGGATGATAAGGGAGTATACAGGTCTCTTGGCTCTGTCTGTAGAGAGATTGTTTTAAGAGACTTATTTTACATCAGAAATTTCTATTTGAGCTCAGCATTACATTTTAGAATAAGAAGTCCCTTCATACTTGTCTTTTCACCAATCCTTCTGACTAAGGGTGATATGGACTCAGCTTCTTCCTCCCACCTGGCTGCCAGCTGCCCACAGAAAACATACATTCTCTGCCCTCAGCTACATATGGTGAAGTCTGTGGATC
Organism: Taxidea taxus jeffersonii; assembly: GCA_003697995.1. Taxonomy (NCBI): domain Eukaryota; kingdom Metazoa; phylum Chordata; class Mammalia; order Carnivora; family Mustelidae; genus Taxidea; species Taxidea taxus. The sequence goes on from ML112040.1 coordinate 38,722, forward strand.
AGATGTAGAGAACAACATCACCAAGATGTGACATAGGAATTCTTGACATTGCTCCCTCTCAATAAGAGGAACTAAAAATGATTCATGAGGGACGCCTGGGTGGCTCAGTTGGTTAAGCAGCTGCCTTCGGCTCAGGTCATGATCCCAGCATCCTGGCATCGAGTCCCACATCGGGCTCCTTGCTCGGCAGGGAGCCTGCTTCTCCCTCTGCCTCTGCCTGCCTCTCTGTCTGCCTGTGCTTGCGCTCTCTCTAACTAATAAATAAATAAAATCTTAAAAAAAAAAAAACCCGATTTTTTAAAAAAAAAAAAAAAATGATTCATGAATAAGATACCACCAAAAAGTCCTAAAATATGGGGGGTGAGGCTGAAGCACATCCCTATACACCAGAGACAAATACAGACTGAATTAGAAAGAGTTAGAAAAGTGGCTACACAGTGATTGCATTGCCTATTGAGAGATGTCTCCTCTGAGCTGCTGGTTCCTCCAGTGGGAAAGAGACAACCAGCACCCAGGAGGACAACCAGTGTTCCCCACCCCCATAACACTGTGGGTTACTATGTAGGAGCCCCTACTCTGGTCTTATCTTATGGGGATTGCAGAGGTTCTCCAGGCTCCATCTGACCAGCACTGCTTGAATTGAGAGGTGAGCAGGCAGAGCTGAACCCTCCTAGAGCAAAGCCAGTAATAGGCATGGAGAGTTCCCCTGCTACACTAGGCAGGGGAATAAGTTCCTAGCCTCGGCTGAGCCTCTCCTGACCAGAAATCCTGTCTGGGAAAAAGTGAGATAGCCCTGATATGGTTTCTCCTCATCCTGCACAGACAAAGGAATTGTACCATAACTTCACCTGCTGTGGAATGTCTTCTGGCTCCATGTGACCAGGTAGGCTGGCAATAATACCTGGAAGCTGTGTACGCCCATAACACTTAAGCAGAGACAGAGGCAGCCATAGATGATAACCTGTAGATCAAAGCTTGTGGCCCTTTTTGGTCAAAGAACCTGACCCACAGTCAGCTTAAGTTAGAACAATGAGCAAAGAGCTTTACCTCCTTTAGAGCTGTTTCTCCTATTATTCTCTGACAGAGAAACTAAAACATACCTCCATTCATTGCTGAATATAGCCTTCAGCCTGCCTGACTAGTGAATATAACCAGAGCACTGGGGAAGCTGTGGAGCCCATCTGACAGCCCTGATTATAGTGCCACTTGAGCAAAAAGCACAGCTTGTAACTTTCCCCAACTGCAGACCAAAATTGGCAGCCTCACTTGACCAGAGAATTCAATGCACATTCTTGCCCAATTCAGGTCCCCAAACAATAAGGCATACATGCCCTGGGTCCTATCCAGGGCAGGGAAGCTAAGTCATGACCCCGTCTATTACAAACCATAGAACCTGGTCCTGACCATCTAGTAAGCCAGAGAAGCCAGGGAAACTCCCATAATACTATGAGCAGATTTCTCAACAGAAACTTTCTAGGCCAGAAGAAAATGGGATGGCATGTTCAAAGTACTGAAAGATAAAACTGTCAACTCAAAATTCTATACTTGGTGAAGCTGTACTTCAGGAATAAAAAAGGGGGAAAGACTTTCCTGAGAAAATAAAAGTTTCAAGAAAGAGTGGGACAAAAAAAAATGAAAACACAGCATAAAATCTTATAGGATGCTGCAAAAGCAGTCCTAAGAAAGAAATTCATAGCAATAAAGGCCTTCATTAAGAAGAATGACCCATTTAGTTTTCCCTCCCTTCCCCTATGATCTTCTAAGCTATTTCTCTGGAAAACAAACTGAGGGTTTTGGAAAAGGAGCTGGGTGTGGAAATGGGATAACTCGGTGATTAATGCTTGGTGATCGGGCATTAAGGAGGGCACATGATGTGATGAGCACTGGGTGTTATACACAACTGATGGATCACTGAACACTACATCTGAAACTAATAGTATGCTATTAGTATATTAGTATACTCTATACTGTTTTCCACAGTGGCTGCACCAATTTACATTTCATCAACATTGTATATCAAGGTGGCAGAATAGGATGATTCTGAGCTCACCTCCTTATATGAACACACCAAGGCTACAATTATACACAGAGCAACTCTAAGAATGACCTAAAGACTTGCAGAATAGCTCTTCCATATCTAAAGATACCACACTGAAAAAAGTAAGAGAGGTAAATATTCAGTCTTTCAGGACTCATACTACCAGTGCAGTGACCCATAAATTGGAGGATAACACAGGTATGGAGGTCCTCTCTGAGGAGTGATGATTTCAAGCCCCACATAAGGCACACCAGTCCTGGAGACCTACATGAGGAAGATAAGCCCCCATAACATTTGGCTTTGAAAATGAGTAGGGCTTAATTCCAAGAGAGCTGAAAGTCTATAGTAAACAGAGACTCCATTCTTGAGAAGCCTGACAAATTCACTCCTTCTGAGATCCAGCACAAATGCATCAGTTTGGCAAGCACCCAGCCCATACATAAAAGATATCTATTGAATAAGAGAATGTACCAGAAGGGGCAGGGATCTGTAGGAAGTTTCTCTGGAAATGGAAATTCTTGTGGGTGCCATTTGTTTTTTTTAATACTTCTACTAGCTGGCCCAGCACTGGGGGCAGCATTTCTAATACCCTCCAACTACCTTGCTAGCACCACTTGCCCTCTCTGGCTTTCCCCAGTAGATCCTTCTAGTCCAACACATCTGTTCCAGCAGACACCCCTCCAAATCAGCTCCCAGGCTCCTGTACCTGGCAGATGGCCTTGACCTGGATTAAGGCCCTGCCAAAGAGATTTCTGCCTCAGAAGTATGCCACCTCTGCCCACCAGCATACCTACAATAGTCACAGCCAGCCACATTGGTGGCTAGCCTTGCCCAACAGTGTACAGCAAAGCCAGCTGACCCTCTCAACCAGCTGCACCAGGGGCCAGCTTCACCCACCAGTGCACCTACAAAAGTCACAGCTAGGCATACAGCTAACTGGTCTGGGGGGCATCCCAGCCACCAGTATACCTGCAGTAGTCATGGCCCAGTCACAACAGTAAGGTGCATAAAGTCCACACCTAGGACATCCCTGGAGTGCCTGATTCTGGTGTTCAGAAGAGACCATGCTTCTGTGCTGCAGGACACAATCTACATAAGACCACTCCTTCAAGATTGGGAGATGTAGCTGATACACCTAATGCATAGAAACAAACAGAGATTCAGACACAAAGAAGAGAGAAAGGAATACGTACCAAATAAAAGAATAGGACAGGGGTGCCTGGGTGGCTCAGTGGGTCAGGTCATGGTCCCGGGGTCCTGGGATTGAGCCCCACATTGGGCTCTCTGCTCGGTGGGGAGCCTGCTTCCTCCTCTCTCTCTCTGCCTGCCTCTCTGCCTACTTGTGATCTCTGTCAAATAAAAAAAAAAATCTTAAGAAAAAAAAAAGAATAGGAAAAATCTCAGAAAAAAAACTAAATGAAGTAGGGATAAGCAATCTACCTGATAAAGAGTTCAAAGAAGTGGTCATAAAGATGCTCACTGAACTCAAGAAAAGAATGGATAAGCATAATGAGAACCTCAAGGAACAAAGAGAAAATATGAAAAGGAATAAGTCAGAGCAGAAGAATTTGATAATTGAAATGAAAAATACACTAGAAAGAATCAACAACAGATTACCAAATGCAAAAGAATGGGTCAGCAGTCTAGAAGATAGGGTCATAAAAATCATCTAAGCTGAGAAGCAAAAATAATAATAATTTTTAAATTGAGGATAGTTTAGTGATCTTTGGGACAAAATCAAACCTGTAAGCATTGGTAACATAAGGGTCCCAAAAGGAGAAGAAAGAGAAAGGAACATGAAACATATTTGAAAAACTAATAGGTGAAAACATCTCTAACCTGGGGAAGGAAACATATACATCCAGGTCCAGAAAGTACAGAGAGCCACAAACAAGATGAATTCCATGAGGTCCATACCAAGAGAAATAATAATTAAAAGATCAAAAATTAAAGATAAAGTCAGAATCTTAAAAACAGCAAGGGAAAAGCAAATAGTTACATACAAGGGACCACCCATAAGAGTTATCAGAGGATTCCTTGGCAGAAACTTTGCAGGCCAGAAAAGTTTGGCATGATATATTCAAAGTGTTGAAAGGAAAAACATAAAACCCAGAAAACTATACCTGACAAAGTTATCATTCAGAATTGAAGGAGATATAGTTTCCCAGACAAGTAGATGTTAAAGGAGTTCATCATTGCTAAACTAGACTCATAAGAAATGCTAAAAGAACTTCTTAAAGCAGAAAAAAGGGCTACTGTGAGAAGAAAATTATGAAAGAAAAAATTTCATGGGTAAAAGCAAAGTTACAGTATAGGTAGGTGATCAACCACTTATAAAGCTAGCATAAAGGTTAAATGACAGAATTCATAAAATTAACAATCTTAATAATAATAATCTACAAAGATAATCTACAAAGATTAAATTATCTACAAACATTATTACAAAAATAATAATCTACAAAGATACACAAAATAAAGAAAAGTAAAATATAATGTCAAAAATATAAAACATGGGTTGGCAGAAGTAAAAGTACAACACTTAGAATGTATTTGAACTTAGTCATCAACATAAAATAGATTAGTCTATACATAAGGTGTTATATATGGACTACATGGTAACCACAAACCAAGCGTTGACAATACATTCATAAAACAATAAAGGGGAAAGAATTTAAACATAACACCAAAGGAAGTCATCATTTTACAAGGGAAGAGGAGCAGAAAGGAACAGAGAAGAACAATAAAACAGTCAGAAAACAATGAACAAAATAACAATAAGTACATACCTAAATAATTAAATGTACATGGACTAGACATATTTGCTGCATACAAGAAACTCACTTTAGGCCTAAAGACATATAGACTGAAAGTGAAAGGTTGGGAAAAGATACTTGCAAATGAAACAAAAAAGCTGGGGTAGTGACACTAAACAAAATACATTTTTTTAAAGTTTTTTATTTTTTTTAAACAAAATACATTTTAAAACAAAGACTATAACAAGAGACAAAGAAGAACATTACATAATGATAAAGGGCTCAATCCAACAAGAGGAGATAACAATTGTAAATATCTATGCACCCAACATAAGAGCAGCTAAATACATAAGGCAAAGATAAACAGACATAAAGACAGAAGCTTATAGTAATAGCAGGGAACTGTAATACTTTACTTATATCAATGCATGGATCATCTATATAGAAAACCAAGAAAAAGTGACCTTAAATAACACATTAGACCAGGTAGTCTTTAAGATATATACAGAACATTCCATCTGAAAACAGCATAAAGCACATTCTTTTCAAGTGAACATGGAACATTCTTTAGGACAGTTCACATGGTTGGTCATAAAACATGTTTCAGTAAATTTAAGAAGACTGAAATCCTATCAAGCATTTTTTCCAACCCCACCCACATGAAACTAGAAATCAATTACAAGATAAAAATGGGGAGAAAAAACGCCACCAACAAAAGAGCATGCTAAATAACTAAGCATCAGTAAAGAAATCAAAGAGAAAATTAAAAGAATACCTTGGACAAATGAAAATGGAAACCAGCTTTCCAAAATCTACAGGATGTAGCAAAAGAAGTTCTAAGAGGAGAGCTTCTAGTGATATAAACTCACTTCAAGAAATAAGAACAATCTCAAACAATCTAATTGTATACCTAAAGAAACAAGAACAAAGTCCAAAGTTAGTACCAGGAAGGAAATAATAGAGATCAGAGACTTAAACAACAATGGAAAAGATCAATGAAAACCAGAGCTGGTTCTTTGAAAAGATAAACAAACTAGATCAAACTTCAGTCAGACTCATCAAGAAAAAAAGAGGTGCGTTGGGGGCTCAAATAAAATCAGAAAAGAAACAAGGGAAGTTATAAACAGCATCACAAAAATACAAAAGATTATGAGACTTATGAAAAATTATATGGCAACAAATTAGACAACCTAAAAGAAATGGGTAAATTCCATTTTCCAAGACTGAATCATGAACAAATAGAAAATTTGAGCAGATATTACTAGTAATGGAATTGAGTGAATGATCAAAAATTTCTCAACAAACCAAAGTCCAGAGCTAGATGACCTCAGAGGTGAATTCTACCAAACAATTAAAGAAGAGTTAATACCTATCCTTCACAAACTGTTCTAAAAATTGAAAAGGAAACAATGCTTCCAAATTCTATGAGGTCAGCATTATCTTGATAACAAAACCAGTCAAAGATACTACAAAAGAAGGGGAAAGTTAAAGGCCAATATCCCTGGCAAACATAGAAACAAAAATCTTCAATAAAATATTAGCAAACCAGATTCAACAATACATTAAAAAAATCATACACCATGATCAAGTGGAACTTATTCTAGAGATATCAGGATGGTTAAATATCCACAAAATCAACATGAAGCACCACATTAACAAAATAAAGGATAAAAAATCATATAAACATCTCAGTAAAAGCACAAAAAGCATTTGACAGAATTCAACATGCACTTATGATAAAAACTCTCAACAAAGTAGGTGTAAAGGTAATATACCTCAACATAATAAAAACCACATATGACAAACCCACAGATAGAAATCATACTCAATGGGGTGCCTGGGTGGCTCAGTGGGTTAAGCCTCTGCCTTCAGCTCCGGTCGTGATCTCAGGGTCCTGGGATCGAGTCCCGTGTCAGGTTCTCTGCTAGGCAGGGAGCCTGCTTCCCTCCCCCTTTCTCTGCCTCCCTCTCTGCCTACTTGTAATCTCTGTCAAATAAATAAAATCTTTAAAAACAATCATACTCAATGATGAAAATCTGTAATCTTATCTTCTAAGAAAAACAAGGATGGCCAGTCTTTTATTCAACATAATATGGGAAGTACTAGCCATAGCAATTAGACACACAAAAAGAATAAAAGTCACTCAAAAATTCATTTGATGAAAAAGAAGTAAAACTACCACTATTTGCAGATGACATGACACTACATAGAAAATCTTTAAACTCCCACCAAAAGAACTTTTACAACTAATAAATGAATTCAGTAAAGTTGCAGGATGCTAAATTAATATACAGAAACCTGCTTTTTTTTTTGATGTTTTGCATTTCTCTACACTAATAACACACCAGCAGAAAGAGAAATTAAGAAAAAATAATCCTATTTACAACTGCATCAAAAAGAATAAAATACTTAGGAATAAATTTAACTAAAAGGTGAAAGACCTGTACTTTGAAAAGTACAAGACAGTGATAACAGAAATTGAAGACAACACAAATAACTGGAAAGATATATTATGCCCATGAATTATAAGAATTAATATCATTAAAATGTCCATACTACCCAAAGCAATCTACAGATTCAATGCAATCTCTATCAAAATATCAATGATATTTTTCATAGAACTAGAACAAATAATCCTAATATTTATATGGAGTTACAAAAGACTCTGAATAGCCAAAGCAATTCTGAGAAAGAAGAAAAAACCTGGAGGTATCAGAGTCCTATATTTCAAACTATAGTACAAAACTATAATAATCAATACAGTATGGTACTGCCATGAAAACAGACACATAGATCAATGGAATAGAATAGAGAGCCCAGAAATAAACCCGTGCTTATATGATCAATTAATCTAGGATGTAAGGAGCACAGATATAAATGGGGAAATAATAGTCTCTTTAATAAATGGTTTTAGGAAAACCAGATAGCTACATGCAAAAGAATGATACTAGGTCAATTTCTTATACCATACACAAAAATAAACTCAAAATAAATTCAAGTCCTAAATGTGAGACCTGAAACCATAAGACTCCTAGAAGAAAACATAGACAATACACTCTTGAACATTAATCTGGGAATATGTTTTAGATTTATTTCCTCAGGCAAAGGTTAACAAAAGCAAAAGTAAACACCTGGGACTACATCAAACCAAAAAGCTTTCCACCGCAAAGGAAGCCATTCACAAAGCAAAAAGGTGACATGCAGGATGGGAGAAGACATTTACAAATGATACATCTGGTAAAGGGTTAATATCCAAACTATATAAAGAATTTGTACAACTTAACACCATAAAAAGGGGGGGGAGAAATCCACCCAAATAATCTGATTAAAAACAGGTCGAGAATATGGATGAATAAACATTTTTCCAAAGAAAACATACTGATTGCCAATGAACATATGAAAAGATGCTCATTACCACTAATCACTAGGGAAATGCAAATCAAATCCACAATGAGCTATTACCTCACACCCATTTGGATGGCTAGTATCAAAAAGATGAAAAATAAGTATTGGTAAAGACATGGAGAAAGGGAACCCTGATACAATGTTGATGAAATGTAAATTGGTGCAGCCACTGTGGAAAACAGTATAGAGGTTCCTCGAAAAATTAAAAATAGAAATATCCTATAATCCAGCAATTTCACCTGCAGGTATTTATCTGAAAAAAATGAAAACACTAATTTGTAAAGATATATGCAATGTTATATTAATTGTAGCATTATTTATAATAGCCAAGATATGAAAACAACTGTCCATCAATAGATAAATAAAGACAATGTGGTGTGAATCTATGTGATGAAATATGACTCAGCCACAAAAAAAGAATAAAATCTTGCCCTTTCCAACAACATGGGTGGACCTAGAGAGTATTATACTAAGTAAAATAAGCCAGACTAGGAAAGACAAATATCCTATGATTTCACTTATCTATGAAATCTAAAAAAAACAGGTGAACAAACAAAACAGGTACAGACTCATAAATACAGAGAAAAATCTGGTAGTTATCAGGTGGGGGGATGGGATGTACAAAGTAGGTGAAGAGGATTAAGAGGTACAAACTTCCAGTTTTAAAATAAATAAGTTATGAGGATGTAAATAGGGATATTTACATGGGTAGTGTATTCAATACTATTGTAATAACTTTATCTGGTGACAGATGGTAACTAGACTTATCTTGGTAATCATTTCATAATATATAAATGACAATTCACTATGTTTTACACCTAAAACTAAAATTATATGTTAATTATATTTCAGTTATTATGCTAAGCAAAATCACTCAGTCAAGGACAAATACCATTTGATTTCACTCATGTGGAATTTAAGAAACCAAACAAACATTGGGGGGTGGGGTGGGGAGAAAGGAAAACCAAGAAACAGACTGTTAACTATAGAGAACACACTGATGGTTACCAGAGGGGAGGTGGATGGGGGGATGGGGATTAAGAAGGGCACTTGTGATGAGCACCAGGTACTATATGTTTAAGCCCTGAATCATTGAGTTCTACACCTGAAATAAATATTATACGTTAACTGGAATTTAAAACTTAAAAAATATTAATATAAATAAGCAAGTAGTAAAATAGTTTTTTTTTTAAAAGAGTGTAAAGGACCTGAAAAGACATTTTCCCAAAGAAGATATGCAAATGGCCAAGGTACATGGAAAGTTGTTCAACATCACTAGTCATCAGGAAAATGCAAATCAAGATCACAATGAATTATCACCTCACACTTGTTAGGATGGTCATCCTCAAAAGACAAGAGATAACAAATGCTGGCATGCACTTGTGAAAAAGGGTATTTTGGTGTACTGTGGGTAGAGATATAAATTGGTGTAGCCCTTATGGAAAACAGTATGGAGGTTCCTCAAAATATTAAAAATAAAACTACCATATGATCTAGCAATTCTATTTTTAGGAATATATCCAAAGGAAATGAAAACATTCACTTGGGAAAGTATCTACAACCCCATTTTCATAGCAGCATTATTTATAACAGCCAAGAGAAAGAAAGAACCTAAGCGTCCATCAGTGGACGAATAAAGAAGTGTGGTGTGTGTGTGTGTGTGTGTATATATATATATATATATATATAAAATGGAATATTAGCCATAATAAATGAAGAAATGCTACCATTGGCAACAGCATGGATGGAACCTGAAGGCATCACACGAAGTAAAATAAGTCAGAGAAAGACAAATACTGTATGATCTCATTTATGTGTGGAATCTAAAAAACCAAAAGAGAACAAAAAACCAAAAACCAAACTCATAGAAAAAGATTAGATTGGTATTACAGAGGCAAAGGGTGAGGGAGAAGGGGAACTGGAGGAAGGTGATCAAAAGCTACAAACTTCTGGTTATAAGATAAATAAGCACTAAGGATGTAATGTACAACATGAGGACCATAGCTAACATTACTGTGTAATATACAGGAAAGATAAGAATAGATCCTAAGTGTTCTCATCACAAAGAGAAATTTTCTGTGCTTTTCTTTTTATTGATCTATAGGAGATAATAAAAACCAGTGCTGTATTCATTGCATGATATATGTAAATCATCATGCTGTACAACTTGGACCTTAGGCAGTGCTGTAGGTCAATTATTTTTCAGTAAAACTGGAAAAAACTTGAGTGAATAAAAATAAAACTGGTGTTCTTTGGCAGGGGACAAAGTGGTTCATATTAAAAAATATTGAGTTCATAGGAGTGTACATTCCACTAACCCAGGAAGAGTAAGAAGAGGCGTTTTGGTTTTGTTTCTGTTTTCTTAAATAAAAAATGTTTACTCTTCATCCAAGATAGACTCTTTGTGGTCAGGATGGTTTGGTCAGCCTCCCCATCTAGAAATGAAATTCTTTTGTGCATTCCTATAGCTGTCTTTCTATTCCTATTTAGCAAAGCACCTAACCATTTATCTCTGTGAGCTCTAAGGAATAAAAGGCAAAGCAGATGAGGCAAGGTCTCAGTTTGTTTCCTTCCAAAATGAACCTAAATGTTTTCTCTTCTGAAGCAAGAGCCCAATGAGTTGTCATTAGTTGGTAGCACTGATTTGGGGATTAGGCAACTTCACTTAGTCTCAAGTGTTTTCAAAATGGGTTAATGTGATTGAACATTGCATTTCTCTGTTGCCAAATGCCTTCAGGGATGTGAAAATGAATAATCTGGGTAAAAACTGGGAAATATCTAAGATAAATGCTTCCTTTTGATTGAACAAGGACAGGACGGGAGCGCCCTAATGTGCTATAATTTGGAAAGGCTTCTGGAGAAGAGCCAGGTCTTTAAAAATTAAGTATATGCTCAGCTGTTACGGTAAACTTTATAAGTACTTATGACATTGGGTATCGCAGAAGGAAAGTTGAATTAGAAAGCCTATAAAACAACACATGAGCAAGAGAAAAAATAAAGAGTAAAAGTTTTCTCTTAGATTTCTTTCTTGACTCATAAAATGCCCTAGATCCATCAGACTTTCCTGACTTCTCTACTCTATATGCTTCTCTTGGCACTACTTATATGGGGATAGCTGCTATGTGATGCTTTTTTACTACTCAAAATTCATGAGAAAACAATCTATGATGAAAACTGCAAAAGCCCACAACTCAGAAACGAAACATATATACTTCCAAGTATATTAATTTTTCTGAAAAGTGAACACATAAATGGCCCAATTCTATACTCCATCAAATGGTCACACTAAACGGATAGTGAAATGTTATTTATTTATTTTTATTTGATAGATCACAAGTAGGCAGAGAGACAGGCAGAGAGAGAGAAAGGAGGAAGTAGGCTCCCCAATGAGCAGAGAGCCCGATGTGGGGCTCAATCCCGGGACCCCAGGATCATGACCTGAGCTGAAGGCAGAGGCTTTAACCCACTGAGCCACCCAGGCGCCCCTGAAATGTTATTCTTTAGTGAGGACATTAAGCCCTTTGTCTCTGATGATCCTAAATGGGGAACTTCATCATCCATTTCTCTTTCCTGCAATTGTAGCTTGGAACTAGGTCTACGTATACCCTTGTCAATATATATTTTATGCTTATGTGACAACGTGGATAGCCAATATTTTTATAGTAGCACCCAAAGTGAGGGCCAGGAATCCTCAATGCTTAAAAAGAAACTGCTCTCTGGGACATTAGGAAATATAGAACACCTAGCCAGCCATGCTCTCCACTTAACTAAGAAGAACATAATAGTTCAGGATTCCTTGTTCTGCTTAAAAGAGAAGGAAAAGAGAAAATTCTAAATTGGACATATGTCACTATTGACCTGCTTATCTGTTTAAGGTGTCCGGCTGGATTTCCACATGATCTGAAGCTAGACATCTGCGTTCTCGTCTGCAATCTCAATTACCCACACAGCACTGGAGCCAACGTTGGATAGGGTATAGTTTTTTTTGTTTTAAAGATTTTACTTATTTATTTGATAGAGAGAGAGGCAGTGAGAGAGGGAACAGGAGCAGGGGGAGTGGGAGAGGGAGAAGCAGGCCTCCCACTGAGCAGGGAGCCCAATGCAGGGCTGCATCCTAGGACCCTGGCATCGTGACCTGTGCCCAAGGCAGACAGTTAACCACTGAGCCACCCAAGCGCCCCTAGGATATAGATTCTCTGCATAGTCAGCAATCAAGTTTTCCTAAGTAAACCATGGGCTAAAGTAAACAAGCTGGCACCTAACAAAGATTTGTGAATAAGAGAAGGAAATCGACAAACACAGCGATCGTCAAATTAAGCTCTGTAGAATTTGGTCTTTTTCTCATTTCTAACTCTTGAAGCTAATGGACATATCATAATATCTGAAAGCTTAGACTCAGGAGAAAATTCTGACTGAAGTAATCAATTTGAGAAATTTTATGTTCCAGTCCCATCTGTTTATATATGAAAAGGACTGGATCTAGCAAGATGAGGCTCACTGCCCCTATCCCACACAACTTGGTAGGAACAGACCCAAGCCTAGAACTCAACTAATTTTGCCCCCAGGCAGGCTCATGCTCTTCCCCTGTGCCATGCTCCCTGCTATTTACTGTGGCCAGTGTGGTATTCTTATAGCAGTAGTGGTAGTCAATAACTACATTATTATACATAATTTTTATAGTAGTAATGGTAGTCAATAACTACATTATTCCTCCCATACTATTGCAATGACTTCCTGACTTTCTATAAATGCTAAATTATCTGAGGCATTAGTAAAGGGAATACCTCAATGATACAATGTGTAACATACATCCTGTGAGATGTGATTCTTCCAGAGTCTTGACTGTCAGGCCATTGAATGAACCCAACTTGAACCTCATCAGTAAACCTCATCAGTTTACATTTGACCTGCTTTTTTGTAGCTGATTATACAGTAAAAGTTTTTCTTCTTCGGTTTTTCTGAGATATAGTTGGCAAATAAAAATTGTGTCTATTAAAGTGCGCAACTTCATGTTTCAATATATGTACACATTATGAAATAATCAACGCAGTAAATTTTTATGGTGGCTTACAAATTCCATAAGGTTCAACCCCAAAGGAAATACTTTGTTGATGATTACTGACTTCAAAATGACAGTGCTAAAGTAGCAAAAGAAACAATTAAGTAGGCACATTTTCATATGGAGAAAGTTGAGTTCCCCCCCAACTTTGGAAGCTTGTTATGCCTATTCACCATACTATGCTTATAGGGATGTGGCAAATAATTTATTAGCAAGTGTCAGCCATTATATCTCTCTTTTTAAAAAAGATTTTATTTATTTATTTGACAGAAAGAGTGAGAGCACAAGCAGAAGGAATAGTAAAGGGAGAGGCAGAAACAAGCTCCACACTGAGTGGGGAGCCCTAGAACCCTGGGATCATGACCTGAGCCAAAGGCAGATGCTTAATCATCTGAGCCACCCAGGTGCCCCAGCCATTATATTTCTGACAGAGAATGGAGTGCATATAAATGGGACCTTAAGGAAGCTTCTAGTTCCTGCATTTATTTATTTTTTTTAAAGATTTTATTTATTTATTTGATAGACAGAGATCACACAAGCAGGCAGAGAGGCAGGCAGAGAGGGGAGGGGAGAAGCAGGCTCCCTGATGAGCAGAGAGCCCGATGTGGGACTCGATCCCAGGACGCTGGGATCATGACCCGAGCTGAAGGCAGCGGCTTAACCCACTGAGCCACCCAGGCGTCCCCTAGTTCCTGCATTTATACTTAGACTGGGACCCAGAGAAAAAGCAAAGCAATGCATTTAAGTATCAATATGCGTGACTGGTAATGGAGGAATGCTCAGCTGCCTTTTTGGTATCAAAAAAGCCAGCTGAACACATGTAGATATTACACACAACTTTTTTTTTCTTTTTTTAACATAGACAGTATCTCTTTCCTCCAATGTATTTCTGCCACCTACAGTCATTTTCATTAGTTGAATGGGTAGGTTTCTTTTTCTTTTAAATTTATATTCAATTAATTAACATATAATGTATTATTTGTTTCAGGGATATAGGCCTATGATTCAGCAGTCTTATATAATACCCAGTGCTCATTACATCACATGCCCTCTCCAATGTCCATCACCCAGTTACTCCATCCCTCTACCCCTGCTGCCCCAGCAACCCTCAGTTCCCTAAGATTAAGAGTCTTGTGGTTTGTCTCCCTCTCTGGTTTTGTCTTGTTTCATTTTTTTCCCTCTCTTCCCCTATGATCCTCTCCTTGTTTCTTAAATTCCACCCATCAGAGAGATCATATGATAATTGTCTTTCTGTGATGGACTTATTTTGCTTAGCATAATACCCTCTAGTTCCATCCACACTGTTGCAAATGGCAATATTTCATTTTGATGGCTGCATAATATTCCAGTGTGGGTGAGTTTCTTAAGTTGTTTTACCTTCTTTATTAGATTGATACCTTTGGGCAGGGTTCTCAACCTTTATTCTTTCTGGACTCCTTTACACTCTTAAAAATTATGGGGGACTCCTAAGAGCTTTTATTTGTGTGGGTTATATCTATTAATATTTATCATATTTGAAATGAAAAGTGAAAACATTTTAAAATAATTTAAAAACAATGAACCCATTGTATGTTACTCTAAATAGCATATTCTTAATGAAATGTTAAAGAAATTCTGTAAAAAGTACTGCATTGTTTCACATTTTTTTGTAAATCTCTTTAAAGTTTGACAACACAAGACAGCTAGATTCTCATGTTTGCTTTTGCATTTAGTTTGTTGTGCTATTACATGTCATATAACCTGTGGAATACTTCACTATATCCTCATGAGAAAATGAAAAAAGGCATAGGTGTTTTAATAGTCTCATAAAAAATAATTTTGATCTTGTCAACTCTTGAAAGGGCCTCAGAGACTGCTTAGGAGACCCTGGAACAGACATTGAGAACCACTGCTGAGGACAAATGGAATACTGGGGTCCCAATGTGACCACATGGAACAGAGCCCTGTCACCCCACACACCCTAGACCACCTACCAATGTACACCTTTGCATAACTGATAGTAAATCTTCTATCTTAAGCCAGTGTGCTTTGATCTCTAAGCAATTAGGACAACATGCTAACTAAAATGATCATTTGGCTGGCAGGGTTGTTTTCCTTCTTCTGTTTCTTAACAGAGTTAAGAGGGAAGTGGTATTTCTTGGACCAAGTGTGAACTAAATGTGGGAAACAAATTGTAGATTTAGACTTGGAAAGCCTCTCCTTTTAGGATAAATGGGGGAAAGTGCAACTCCTTACGGTGTTACAAAGATTTCCAGGCTTTCAGAACCAAAACACGTCTGTTTGACTTTGTGTGACTTTGTTCAGTTATGACACTTGCTGGCCGCAGCAGGTAAATGTGTCAGGAGAGAACGAATGGAAATTCTGTGGTAGGAAAGTAATCAGAACAATGCTTCAGGAAGATCAGTCTGAAGGTCCTGGGCAAAGTGGATGGGAAAAGAGAGAGGCTAGTGATAGAGCCAGGCAGCCTATGGAAGGCTACTGTAAGATTTCCAGGAGAATTAATAAACTGTCCGGGTTACGTCAAGGGAGAGTTGGAGAAGCAGAGTGCATTAAAGTTTTAACACCTGAACCTCTCTCACCTACTCTAGAACAGTTATAGAGAACCGTGAGATAGAGCCTAGCCCAACTCTGCACATGGACTATTCTGTATTATGGCTTGTTTTCAGAACACCGCCTGCTGATCTGCACCCTGCAGGAACATGAAAGGTCCCTCTAAGGCTCTTCCAAGAATGTCCAAAGCTAGACCCGAGATTTCTTTCCCCTGAACCTAATGACCCCCTACCCCAACCCATTCCCCCATGTTGAGGAAATCTGAAATAGAGGACACATTTGACCACATTTCACCCATCAGCAGGTGGCAGAAGAAAAAGAGTTGCTCTCTGGAAAGGTTCTGCCTCCCAGTCCTGAGAAGGGAACAAAGGGGGTCACCGCCCTGGGTTATGGTTCTTACCTGTATTCAGGATGGTTCTTGGAACTTATCCTAGCTACCTCCTTCCTGAAAGCTGAAATGAAATGGGGAAAAAGATGATGTGCCAACAGGAAAAATAACAATAACTAACATAAATAGATGGTTTATAAATGTGCCAGGTACACATTGATGTTTTTTAGATACATTAAGTTGTTTAATTCTTGTAACAATTTAAGACCAGTACTAACATCATCCCCAGGTTACCGATGAAGAAACCGAGGCATAGAATGTTAAATAACTTGCCAAGGTCAGAGGTCTAATAACTCGAGAAGCTTGTCTTTAAACTAGGTCATCTGTCTCCAAAAGTCTGTAGCCTTAACTATACATGGCTTGGCAACTAGCAGCCCTCTCAGGAGCTTCTGGGTATAATCTGGAACCAGCCCCCATATGCAGAGCTCAGGGAGCGACTGAAAAAAAAAAAAAAAAAAAAGGCCACTCTACGTTGGTAGGAAGCAGTTCTAATACGAGAAGGGAACTTACATAGGAGGCTTATCTTGGGCAGCCATGAGATGAATGGATCTCTACACCCACCTGCTGAATATTAGAAGTTTATAGAGAGGCCTTAACTGGGCTCAGGCAAGTATACCCTGTAGGTGTTTTTAAAAGCGCATCACTATCTCTAAGGCATGTCCAGGGACAGCCTCTGGAAACAGGAAATGCAAGCAGAACGCACGTTCCAAGGACAGGGGAAGGGGTGAAACTCCTTTAGCTCATATGTCAACTGGTAGTCATGTCTTTTTAATAACCTTCTCTAACACCGTAGCAAATACGGTGCCAAAGGGTCAAACCCGAGCTGTGGAGGATCGCTTTTTAAGAATATGAGCAAAAGAGAAGGCAAGGAGGGCTTGATATTGACGGCACTTGATATCCAAGCAAACAGAACTGGAGAAAAAAGTCCATTTGGTTCTTTCTGTGCCTTTACACCACATGCCTAAATTCAGCAGGGTCCTCTTGTGCCAAGGAAAGAGTGGAATAAAAATCAAGCCAAAGCGATGAGCCCAGAGCGCCAGACTCGTGGTTTCAATCCAGTCGGGAGCTTTCCTTTAAAACCTGCTGAAGAGCAGGGACAAATGTCCCTAATTCTAAGTTGCTACAGCCCTTCTAATTACATATGAAAGAAAAATTTGTCACCAGGGCCCACATCTTGGTGCAGTCTTACCTGGGGGTATTGAAGTGACAAAGTCCCCTACTCTCTCTTCGTCGGGTTGCTGACTGATGGCCAGGGAATTAGCGTCTACAGGTTTTATCAGGAGATGAGGAGAATTTGGCACAGCTGGTCAAGGGCCATCCATGTGTTTTCCTTCCAGAATGATTATCAGTTTCTGTTGGCTGCATCCAAGTTTATGCCCTTTGCAACCAGACCATTTTTTTTTAACTTATTTTGAAAATGCCAACACAAGTCTTACTGACTATGTGATACCTTTTTCTCCAGCAATAGATAGAGTCCCCTTCCTGGGGTTTTCATAGCAACTTGAACATAGCTTTACTTACTAAATTGCAGTGTAATTGATTGTTTATATACTCATTTTTCCATCAGATTATTAGCCCAAGACAAGGACTGTGCCTCATTCATCTTTGGGCCTCTGCATTGAGTAGAGTAGCCTATGGTTGTTGAAGGAAAAACAAAAAGATGGAAATTGAGAATGAGAGGCAGATAATGGTGTTAGTACCTTTATAATACAATTCAAGATGTCCTGAGAATAATACTCTTATCCCCCCAGATCTTCTTCCTGGCCCTGCTTCTGTATGTGACATTCTACCATAATCAGGGAGCTATAAAAATGCAAATAGCATTGGGAACATAATTAATTCTTCAGTCCATAGCTATTAGTATGGGATGGAATGGTTTTAAAAAGGTGAGTTTCAGGGCACCCGGCTGGTTCTGTCGGTTAAGCATCTGCCTTTGGCTCGGGTCATGATCCCAGCATCCTGGGATCAGGTCCCGAGTTAGGCTCCCTGGTCTGCTTCTCCCTCTGCCCCTCCCCCAACTGGTTCTCTCTCTCTCTCTCTCTCTCTCTCTCTCTCAAACAGATAAATAAAAATCTTTGGAAAAAAAAAGATGAGTTTCAGGGGCACAAGAGTCTGGGGAAGATCAGGATGTGATGGTACCCACAATGGGTCATCCTAGGCAGAAAGGAAAAAGCCAGAGACACTGAGTATCTCAGCTGGTAAAGGAGGGAAGGGTAAAAGAAGGGGATGGAGGACAGAAAAATGTCCTTACATCATAATTGTCTCTAGAACTAGTAGCCTAGAAGGGGAAAATATGATTATCCTGCCTATCCCCTTGATGTGTTTTGGAATCCTGGTGTTTATTTCAGTATTAAGTTTATGTGTAGATATCACAGTTATACCAACTAGTCTAATTTCTCTTGGCAATGTGAGACTCAATGAGCCAAACTGTTGAAGTATATAATTCAGTGCTTTCAAGGCCAAAGCAAATGCTGCATATTTAGTGCTTTTTTTTTCTGAATAAACTAATCAATCCACTGGATGACCCCACATTTCCTTTTCACAGCCAAATCCCATGTAACATGATAATGATTTTCCAGCCCCCCAATGGTAATTTAGTCTGGAATTGGTTGTGCTATATGATTTGGTGGCTTATTAAGCATTTTAAGAGACCTCCATGACTGCATTAGACCCAGGAAAACAAAGCACACTGAGCCACTGTGGATGTGCTGCTGTTTTCCGCTGGGACCCTAGTCTTCCTGCTCCTAACCACCAGCTCCCTTCCACTGTCATTTGCTTCTCCCCCACCCCCTGCTGCCAACCTTCGGGGTCATTTACTCTTCCAAAGCCAACTGCTCCTCCTTGCCTGTGAGTTCCCAGGTGCCAGCTCTCTAAGATTTGACCTTGGGAACTGCCAACTCAGAGCTGGGATGGCTTTTCCCATCTGCAGCAAAAGCCATTTCAAAAAGCAGGGAGAGAGCTGGGCTTCTCATATTTTCCTTGCTGGATGTGTTTGTGGCTGCAAAAACCAATTACTGAAGCTCAGCTGTAAGAAATGAAATGTATTTAGTCACAGGTAAAGTTCATGAACATGTTATTAGCTGCAGAATGTGTGTGGTGTCATCTTTTACAAATGAATGCATATCCTAGATCCCGCTCCTTTTACAAATAAGCCATATCCAGAGCGATATTGATGGCAAAAACAGAAGCAAGTCTAATGGCCTGGCAGCCTCAAAGCAGCTCAGAATAACGAGCTATGGCACATAGCACTTTATCTTCATCAGATTTTTCCCTCCGCTTGTTTAAAGCATCGGAAATGCCCATATTGCCTTGGGATCAGAGAGGCTTACGAACCCTGCAGGACACACTCTCCCCTCCACACTTTTTGGGTTAACAGTTGAAGCTATTGCACCACGAGAAATTGGTGCACAGAGAGAACTCAGCAGGCAGCTGAAGGCACATATGGGTGGCATTTTGGCTCTACTGGCACCATTTCTGAGAATGACTATATCCTCCCTTCCGGTTGGCCAAAAACCATTTGGGAAACAAAGCACCAACCAACAGATTTAGTCCGCCTGTTTACACAACAGACGAACTTTGGTGCAAATGAATTTTTAATTGGGAGAGCAGCTTGCTTTTGATGATTTGTGGTTCCGTAGAGACCTTAAACCTGGATGACCACCCAGTATCAAACGTTATTCTAGGTGAAAAAGGAGAGCTTTCTAAAACCACAGATCCGAAAGGACCCTGAAGAGGTCTTGAGAGGTCAGGGTTTCCAGGCTATTGGCTTATTGTTCAAGCCATCAGATGAGAGGTGTTTGTGGGGTTCACTTAGCTCTTTGATTGTTCCGTGGCCTCTGCTGTGGTTGGTTTGCCTTGGTCTGTCTCCCAACAGGAGGCGAGCTGACTTCTAGTTTAGGTGCTGGTTTCCACCGCCAGCTCTGTTATCAGTACTGCTGGGTGGCAACAGGTTAACCCTCTAAGATGTCCTGACTGCTTGGAATTCCCCTTTGTTCTTTACTTGCTCCCTCAGAGCCACAAAGGGGTAAACGAGAGTGTGAAGGAGGTGTAAACTTGAAGAAAACAGAATTTGGTTACGAAACCTTGCAACTGCCTGGGGAGACCTCCGTCCCACTCAGCTCTTCTCACTTTTGGCCAGTGACCTAATCGCTTCCTTTACTGGGGGGAAGTAAGTCCTCAGGTGTCTGTTTTCTGGTTTTCCTCCTGGTTTCTTCAAAACTCCATCTCTGTATGAGTCCTCTTCTCCTTTTTTTTATAGTCTCAGATGGTGTGTGCTTTCTCAGGCTAATCAGCTCACCTGAATTCATAAACCCGTACTCTCCTCCTCTTCTCCTCAGTGACTTTGCTCTTTTAGAGTTCCTCTTCCCCCAGCTCCTTCAATTTCCATTTCTGCCTTGGCTCCCTTTCTCAGTTGCCTGCAGCTCTGCACACACCTGTGCCTGGGAAGATTTCCTAAGCTACCCTGCTCATTTATTTTCGCTTCTCCCTACCACGGCTCTTGGCCAAATGCCACCAAGCATCTACCTCCAGTAATAGAAACACTAATAACGAGAAATGATAAATAACATCTGAGTGCCTACTCTGTGCCTACACTGTGTTGAGCGATTTATATACGCTGCCTTTAAGCCTCACACCAACCCTATGGGGTGGCTATTATCACTGTAATTATCTCCTTTCTATAGATGGGGAAACGGAGGCAGAAAGGGGTTAAGCAGCTCTCACAAGATCACACAGTAAACTTGTAGCAGAGACAGGACTGAAATCCAAGGTGTCTGGTCCCAGAACCCACTGCTGACACCACTGTCCCTATACTGTTTTTCTCTCTTGTTCTGCCATCAGCCCTCCCAGCATTCTGGACTCTTATGCAGGAAGTGCATGACCTCAGAAGAGCTGAGTCCACTGACATTATCGATTCTTCATATTCATTGAGCTTCCTGAAGGATCTGATAGGGTTGATGTCCTTTGGCCCTTATACCACCATACTATCGTGGCTCTTATCTATTCTCTCTCGCCATTCTTTCTGTCTTCATTGCCAGTTGCATTTTCTTCTCTTAATACATATGAGCATGGCCCAAGTTCCAGTCACTGAGACATTGTCTCTCTCGATATACAGTGTCTCACCTCATGCCTTCAGTTGTATCATCTGTCAGGGAGCTTACTCTCTAGTTCCAGCCCCATGGCTATCCTGGCTCCGGGCTTAGATTTCCAACTGCATGGTGAACTTTTCCACTAGATTACCTCACCTTCACTTCAAATTCAGTATAAGTTATTATACATGACTCATATTTTCCCCAGATTGCTAGAGCATTTTTCTCCTCTGTCCTCCATCTCCACTTTAGTTCAATGGTACTTGTCCAGTAACTGAGTTTAAAAGGTGGATGTCAATCCTGAAGACTCCCTCATGGTCCCTATTCAACATTATCTAGTCAAAATGAGATTCTTTCCTTGCATGATTCTCACAACTTTCTTCCCTATTCCATTCTCTGTCCACCACCGGCACCTTGGTAAATGCCCTCATTAGCTAATGCTTGGCCTATCGCTGAAGTCAGCCTCTGACCTTCTTACCTCTCTTGCTGACCCCGAACTGTATGGCCGGCTGCCAGAATGTCATCAGTCTGACACATTGCTTCCATCACCATATTACCCTGCTCATTAATCTGAAGGAGCTTCCTATGAGCAAAACCCAAACTGTGTAGCCTGGAGCTTAATGCCCTCTGACCACAATTTATCTTTCCAGCTCTCTGTCCTCTGTTCCAGGTGGGCTCTTGCCCATATCCAAACATTTTCAGTCACTCTTGTGTCTACACCATTGCTCTCCTTGCCTGGGATGACACCCCTCTTCTTCTCCACAGACTACTGACTTTTCAGGATCTAGCTTCAGTTCTCATTTTTCCAATCAATATGTGATGACCGCATCCCCTAGAAATGATCTCCTTCCTCTGAGTTCTATAGTAATGATCATCTATGCCATCAATTTAGCACTTAGCATTTCCTGCCTCTATTTTCATTTGATATGTATTTCCTCCACAACTATGTATATATTTAAACACACTGAGCAGCTGTTAGAGTCTAGGCACTATCTTAGGAGTTCTAAAGTCGCCATATTTTAACAACAATCTTGAGAAGTAGGTGTTTTATCTGTATTTTATAGATAAGGCATTTGAGTCTCTGAAAGGTTAATTGGCTAAGGATGCTGAAAACATGAATCCAAACAGAGATATTACCCAGGGAACGTGACTCTAGGGCCTATTCTTTCTCTGTTGTACCACACCATGTCCTTTCAACTGCCTTGAAGGCAACGATCCAATTTTATATCTCCCAGTCCACCCCCCTAGTACCCAGCTCAGCTCTTGAACATAGTGTTCAAAATGTTATTGTTTGAAAGATGTGCTGCCAAAAAAATAACAATTTCTTTCTTTGTTTTTTTTAAAGATTTTATTTATTTATTTGTTAGAGAGAGAGCACAGGCAGACAGAGTGGCAGGCAGAGGCAGAGGGAGAAGCAGGCTCCCTGCTGAGCAAGGAGCCCGATGCGGGACTCGATCCCAGGACTCTGGGATCATGACCTGAGCCGAAGGCAGCCGCTCAACCAACTGAGCCACCCAGGCGTCCCAAAAATAACAATTTCTTAACATAACAAGGCATGAACAAAATCTGAGGGCAAATTATAAAATAAAAATTTTATTGTCATGTTGCAAAGAGTAAAAGTTACTGTCAGGAATATAGGGGGAAACACAAAGTTTAATTAATTAATTTCATTTAATTAATTAATTAATTAATTTCAATTAATTAATTAATTTCAATTAATTTCCTGAGATCAAGACCTGAGCTGAGATCAAGAATCAGATACTTAACCACTCAGGCACTCCCCCCAATTTTTTAAGTTTGACATTTATTTAGGTATATATTAATTCTTTTATATAAATGGTCAAAAAAATTTAAATGTCAAAAGAGCACTGTCTGGGTTGGTTTCTGAGGAAACAGACTTTTAGACAGAGATTTAAGAAAGCGAGTCTATTGGGGAGACCCCTGGTTGTCTACATCAGCGGGAGAATGAAGGAAACCAAGTTGGGCAGAGGGAAAAGCTGAACGGGGAGGCAGATAACAGTGTAATCAGCTGAACAGCAGATCAGCTCAGCTGCAAACACAATCCCGTGACCCATGAGGGGTCTTGGCACTGAGATCTTGCTTCAGGTTTGCCCTGCCTTGAGGTAAGGGGCCAGTGTTTCTAACTCCTTCTCCCCATCAGTTTCATTAAAGCAGGCTGTCCTGAGCAGCTGAGGCAATTTCCAGAACGGAACTCAACTCAAAACCAGACACTTTCCAGCAGATGGGGACAGGAGAGCCTCTCCTACGAAGAGGAATCTGGTGGCACCTCATAGCATCCACTACAAATATATAATATGTATAAAGATATAACCATGTTCCCTGGACACCAATTTACCTCCTACAGAGGTAACCAATGTTAATCACTTCCTTTTGCATCTTTCCAGAGATATTTCATAATATTTAAGCAAACATAAATAGGTATTATTTTCCTTCATTTTTAAAAAAACAAATGGTAGCATACTATACAGATTGTTCTGTTCTTGCTCTTTCCACTTAAAATACTTTGGTTTTCAGTCATGCCAGTTTTTTTAAAAAGATTTTATTTATTTATTTGACGGACAGAAATCACAAGTAGGCAGGGAGGCAGGCAGAGGTCGGGGGAGGCAGGCTCCCTGCAGAGCAGAGCCTGATGCGGGACTCAATCCCAGGACCCTGGGATCATGACCTGAGCTGAAGGCAGAGCTTTGACCCACTGAGCCATGCATGCACCCCTCATGCCAGTTTTTAAAGGAAGCTTCTTCATTTTTTTTTTTAAGGCAGCATTTCATGTGGGTACATAATGATTTCTGTAACACACTCCTTACTGGTAAATACGTAGGATGTTTCCAATCTCTTGTTATTATAAACACTGATTTAATGAATAACCTTATATTTGTCTCACTTCATTCACAGGTGAATATATATGTACAATAAATCCTGAGAGGTAAGATTTGTTCACAAGATTTGTATACCCTGCAATTTTGATGCATCTGGCCAAATTGCCTTCCATGGAGTTTGGTAATGTGTGAGAATGCTTATTTCCGCATACCCTCATCAACACAATGCATTTTCAAATTCTTTAACCTTTGCATATCTGATAGGCAAAACAATGGCATATCATCATACGTTTAAATTTATTTAATTTTTATAACATTTATATGGCTCTTAGTATGTGCCAGATATTGTTATAAGCATTTTACAAATACCAACATATTTAATACTCCTAACTTCCCTAAGAGGTAGATTCTACTACTGTTCCCAATTTATTGATATGAAAACTGAGCCACATTGAAGTTAAGTAAGTTGCTCATGGTCATATGATTAGTCAGAGGTGGAACAAGAATTAGGAACAGTAGTAGAAATTTTAGCTCTACAGTTCTTTCATTATGAGTGAGGTTGAGCAGTATCTGGGTGGCTTAATAAGTTACTTGTCCAACTCTTGACTGTGGCTCAAGTTATGATCTCAGGGTCATGAGATCGAGTCCCAGGCTGGGCACTGTCCATGGAGCCTGCTCAAGATTGTCTCTCCCTCTCTCTTTCCCTTTTTCCTTCCCCCACTACCACACTCTTGTCCCCTCTTAAAAAAAAAAAAAAACAGGGGTGCCTGGGTGGCTCGGTGGGTTGAGGCCTCTGCCTTCGGCTTGGGTTGTGGTCCCAGGGTCCTGGGATCAAGCCCCACATTGGGCTCTCTGCTTATCGGGGAGCCTGCTTCCTCCTCTCTCTCTTTGCCTGCCTCTCTGCCTACTTGTGAACTCTCTGTCAAATAGATAAATAAAAATCTTAAAATTAAAAAAAGAGTGAGGCTGAGCATCTATCTCTTCATATGCTTAATTTGGATTTTCTCCTGTGAACTCTTTCTTTATATCCTTCCTGTGTCTTTTTAAAAATAATAATTATTCATCCCTCAAATATATAAATTAATTATTCATCCCCCAAATATGTAATGATGTAAAAGCACTACAATCAGATTGAATAAAAGTATTTAGTGGCTTAATAAAATGTTTAAAATACAAAGATATTTTGTATGTTATATAAAATATATTCTGATAAAGCCAGTTACTAACCAAATAGATTATGTAATCTCATTCCCAAATCTCCATACTTTCCCATATCTTTATACCTATGTATCCATATATAAAGCTATTTAAATACTGGAAGACATGCACAAGATATTAACAGTTATTGTCACTGCTTTTAACTTTCTTCTTTGTGCTTTTCTATATTTTCCTAAGTTTAAACATTTACACATAGTACTTTTAAAATCTCTAAAAATTGTGAATTTTTTAAAAAAGATTTTATTTATTTATTTGGCAGAGAGAGAGAGAGATCACAAGTAGGCAGAGAGGCAGGCAGAGAGGGAGAGAGAGGGGGAAGCAGTCTTCCCGCTGAGCAGAAAGCCGGATGCAGGGCTTGATCCCACGACCCTGAAATCATGATCTGAGCTGAAGGCAGAGGCTTAACCCACTGAGCCACCCAGGTGCCCCTAAAAATTGTGAATTTTTACCTAAAAATGAAATAGGAAAAAAAAAACCAAACTGTCTAATTGTTGGGCACCAAAATCCTGACAGCAGTTAACAACAGGCCTTTTGATTACCTGTCATACTCACCCAGCATTCTGGCAGAGTTTTATAAAGTACGGAGTTTTCATTGAGGAGAGTCCCTGAGACTCTGGTACCTGAAGGAACTCTGTCACTGTCCTCACTCATTCCTGGAGGCTTCTGTCTCATTGCCTGGAACACGGTGGGGTGGCTTATTCCCCTTCTAGTGTCCTGGTTTCCCGTCAGGCCCAAGGTTTATAGCCTCATTTTACGTAGAGTGTTCTGCAGCCCCTCATTCCCAAGAATTCCTCACAGAATAGTTCCCAAGAGAACAGGATGTTCTTTTTCTTCCTTTTATTCCCTCACTTGTCTTTGTTTACTTGGGGGACAGGAACATTTTTTTGGCTAAAATAACCTGTCAATTATGCTTTTCAGCTCCTTCAGTGGGTAATTTTAATGTCTCATTTGGTTTTTTATGCCTGGATTTTAAGAGAATTCCTTTGAGTTTTTGTTGTCCTTTTATCAGTTGATGTGGAGACACAAGCTATCATTATAAAGCCTCTTAAGAAATTAAAACCATTTCTCTGAAACGATCTCCATAAAGAACTCCCAGGATTTGTGTTTTACATCTCAGGCAGGACTTCTCTTTGATTAAATGCTTCATTTGTCAGCTTCGGAGGCTGAAATGAAGTTTGCTGGTGCTTTGGTTAGATTGCTAATTTGGGGAGAAGTGGCATGAGAGTGCCTACAGTGTGTATTTTTTTCTTTTTTTTTTTTTGGTTTTTGGTTTGATTTTTGGTTCTGTTTTGTGTGTGTGTGTGTGTGGTTTTTTTTAAGATTTTATGTATTTATTTGACAGACAGAGATCACAAGTAGGCGGAGAGGCAGGCAGAGAGAGGGGGTAAGCAGGCTCCCCACTGAGGAGAGAGATTGATGTCGGGCTCCATCCCAGGACCCTGAGATCATGGCCTGAGCGAAAGGCAGAGGCTTAACCCACTGAGCCACCCAGGCGCCCCTGTTTTGTGTTATTTTGATTGTCGTTTCTACAGATGCAGCTATTTCCATAAAGGTTTGGGCAATTGCATAACCACTAACAGAAAAGAACTGTCTAAAAAAGAAACTAGACAAAACAAAATGCAATCCCTCAAACCATTAATTTCAACTTCTCTCGGTGTAATGCGGGGTTGAGGTGATATTCAGAGTAAAAACCTATAATTTTGTTCTAAGTGTATTATACTCCTTCCTCCTGTTAAGTTTCTCTATACAATTCCCCAGGCTAGTTCTTAAAGCAAGTGTTGTATTGATTAGGTTTTTATATAAAGTCCACTACTAGACTGAGATAAAACTGGCCTCGTTGATAAAACCAGATACTTCCTTCTTTTTGTCTGAGAACCAGGGTCAATCCTAGAAAAAAGATGTCAAGTAGGCAGATTGTTACTATCTTGTCTTCTATTTTGCCTCTGCTTGGGGTCCCCAGCAATAAATCTCAAGCATCACATTGCCTTGGAAGACCCCTAAAGCAAACAGTGCCGATAGGCTGCATTTTGTCAGACAGGGATATTTTGTGAGCCCTCAATGTAGTTAATAATTTGTAAATGTCACATCAAAATTCGAGTGGTAGAATCTCTTGGAAAACTGAAAATTTTGGCCTATGAAACTTAGAGTCCTGCAGAAGAGGTCACCTCTACTCTTTATTTTCTTAAATTTTTATTTTTGACAAAAATTATAGATACTTAGTGTGCACAATGTGATGTTTTGATTCATGTATACATTGTGCAAAGTTTACTACATGAAACAAATGAAACTATCCATCATCTCCCATAGTTGCCTATTGTGTGTGGGGTGAGAACACTTGAAATCCACTCTCTTAGCAAATTTCGAGCATACAATTCATTATTAACTATAGACACTATGCTGCATAATTAGGTCTCTAGAACATATTCATCTTGTAACTGAAATTTTGTAATCTTTGATCAATATCACTACTTTTCCCATTCTACCTCTATTACTAGGATTTCATTTTTTTTTTTTTTAAGATTCCATAAATCAATGAGACCATGTTGTGTTTGCCTTTCTGTGTCTGGCTTATTTCACATAGAACCTGTCTTCCATGTTCATGTACATTGTTGCAAATGGCAGAATTTCCTTCTTTTTTTAGACTGAATAATAGTCCATTGTATATTTCTTTATTCATCTGTTGAGGGACTCTTAGGTTGTTTCCATATCTTGGAATGGGAATATTTTTCTGGGAATAATGCTGCATGAACAAGTGAGTGCAGGTATCTCTTCAGAATAGTAATTTCATTTCCCTCAGATATATACACAAAGGTAAGTTTGCTAGATCATATAGTAACTCAACTTTAAATGTTTTGAGGAACCTCAATAATGTTTTCTATAACTGCTATGCAAATTTACATTTCTATGAAGAGTACACAAGTGCTCCCTTTCCTCCACATTCTTTTTTTAAAAAAGATTTTATTTGACAGAGAGAGACAAAGAGAGAGAGGGAACACAAGCACAGGGAGTGGGAGAGGGAGAAGCAGGTTCCCCACGGAGCAGGGAGCCGGATGTGGGGCTGGATCCCAGGACCCTGGGATCATGACCTGAGCCAAAGGCAGAAGCTTAACCAACTGAGCCACCCAGGTGCCCCTTTCCTCCACATTCTTGCCAACACAAGTTCTCTTTCAACTTTTTGATAATAGCTTTCCTAACAGGTGTGATATAAAACTTCATTGTGGTTTTTATATGTAGTTCCCTGATGATTACTGATGTTGAATGACTTTTTATAAACTGGTTGACTATTTGTAAGTCTTCATTGGAAAAACGTGTATTCAAGTCCTTTGCCTATTTTTAAAATCTGATTATTTGGTTTTTTGCTATTGAGTTGTGTAAGTTAGTTATGTACTTTTGGACATTAAACCCTTATCAGATATATGACTTGCAAATCTTTTCTCCCACTTGTTCCTTATTTCCTTTGATGATCAGAAACTTTTTAGTTTGATGGAGTCCCACTAATTTATTTTTGCTTTTGTGGCCTGTGCTTTTGGTGCCAATTGTAAAAAATCATTGCAAGGCTATTGTCAAGGAGTTTTTCCCTTATGTTTTCTTTTAGGAGTTTTATGGTTTCAGGTGTTATGTTTAAGTTTTTAATCCATTTTTAGTAGACTTTGCGTATGGTGTAAGATAGGGGACCAATTTCATTCTTTCACATGTGACTGTCCAGTTTTCCCAATACCATTTATTGAAGACACTCTCCTTTTGTGTGCTTGTTGAAAATTAGTTGAACATATATGATTGGATTTATTTCTAGGTTGTTTATTTTGTGCCACTGATCTGTGTGTCTGTTTTTATACCAGTACTATATTGTTTTGATTATTATAGTTTTGTAATATAGTTTGAAATCAGAAAGTATAATGACTCTAGCTGTGTTTCTTTCTCTGCTTTGGTTATTTGGTGCATTTTTTGGTTCCATATGATTTTTAGGATTGTTTGTTCTGTTTATGTTTCTTTTCTTTCTTTTTAAGGTTTTTTATTTTAGAGAGAGAGAGTGTGTGTGTGCAGGTGGGAGGAGGGAAAGTGGATAGAGGGAGAAGGGGAAAGAATCTTAAGCAGACTCTGCCATGAGATGGAGCCCAGCATGGGGCTTAACATGTGGCTCCAACCCTGGACTGTGAGATCATGACCTGAGCTGAAACCAAGATCTGGATGCTCAATCAGTTGAGCCACCCAGGAGGCCCTGCTTATTCTCTTTCTGTGAAAAAAGTCATTGGAATTTTGATAGGGATCACACTGAATATTTAGATCTCTTTGGGTAGAATGGACATTTCAATGATTTTAGTTCTTCTAATCCATGAACATGGGCCATCTTTCCATTTATTTGTATCATCTTCAATTTCTATCATTAGTGTTTTATAGTTTTCAAAGTATAGATCTTCCATCTCCTAGGTTAGATTTATTCCCAAGTATTTTATTCTTTTTGATGCGATGGCAAATGGGACTTTTTTCTTAAATGTTTTTAGATATTTCACTCTGAGTGTATAGAACTGTAACTGGTTTTTGCATGTTGATTTTGTATTTTGCAAATTTATGGAATTCATTTATTAATAGCTTTATTATTTATGAATAATAAATTTTACATTTATTAATATGTTTTAACAGCTCTTTTCTTGCCAAAGTCTTTAGAGAATGCTATATACAAGATTTGTGAAAAGATAGTTTTACTTGAAAAGGATAACTTCTATTTCTTTATCTTGTCTAATCACCCTAACTAGGACTACTAATATAATAGGAGTGGGTGATCTTGTCTTGTTCCTGATCTTGAAGTAAAAGCTTCTAGCATTTTACCATTGAGCATGGTGTCAGTTGTTGGCTTGTCATATATATGATCATCATTATTTGAGGTCGGTTCTTCTATTGTCCACTTTGTTGAGAGTTTTTTTTTTAATCATGAAAGGATGTTGAACTTTGTTAAATGCTTTTACTGCATTTATTGAAATAGTCATATGAGTTTTATCTTTTATTCTATTAAGGTGGTGTATTGTATTCACTGATTTGCATACACTGAACTATCTTTGCATCTTAAGGATAAATCCTACTCAATCATATATATGATCCTTTTACTATACTGTTGAATTCAGTTTGCTGGTATTTTGCTGAGGATTTTTGCCTTTATGTTCATCAGGGATATTAGCTTATAATTTCTTTTTTCCTCACAGTGCCCCCATCTGGCTTTAGTAACTTATAAAATGAGTTTGGAACTACTCCCTCCCCTTAAATTTTTTGGAAGAGATTGAAAACGATTAGTATTAATCCTTCTTTAAATGTTTAATAGATTTCCCCATGAAGTAATCTGGCCTGGACTTTTCTTTGTTGGGAGATTTTGATTACTGATTCAATCTTTTTACTTGTTATTAGTTTACAGTCCAAATTCATATTTCTTCATGATTCAGTCCTGATAGGTTGTATGTTTCTAGGAATTTATCCATTTTTTTAAGTTAACCAATATCTTGGTGTTTAACTGTTCAAAGTAGTGACGACTTCTTCTTCTTCTTCTTCTCTGTGGTTTCAGTTGTAATGTCTCCTGTTTTATTTCTTATTTTATTTGTGTCTTCTATCTTTTTTTGTAGTTAATCTAGCTAAAGATTTATCATTTCTATTTTTCTTTTCAAAACCCAACTCTTAGTTTTATTGATATTTTTCTATTGTCTTTCTAACCTGCAAGGACTAACCACAGGTTCATGCATGGCAGTGGGGGCAAGTGATGGGAGGTGGGGCTGGTGGCATGTTGGTAGGGGGCTTCAGGGTTTAGCTGTAGGCACCTGTTGTAGTACAAGCCAGTAACAGGAGTCTGGGATGGCTCCATGTACCAGAACAGGTGCATGGTCCTGAGCTGGCCTTGTGCACACACATAGTGGCAGAAGCTGTGGCTAGTTATGGGTGGGGTGGCTGTGCTGGATCCCAGGCTCAGGCTGTGAAGAGTGGTGTTGACTGGGGTTGCTCTGGGTCAGGGTGAAGAACAAGGAGGAACTCAGGCAGCTGGAGTCTGCAAATACAAAAAGCTATGGGGCCATCAGTAATGGGAGCCACCAGGGATCTGCAGCAGCTGTGTTGGTTGTTGGTCTCCTCAGCAACAGAAGTTGGGATCTGTTGCAGAGCAGTCTACTGGGCTCTCTGACAGGATCCTCAGCGACATAAGCTGTGGGAGTCCATAACATCCATGAGTGCTATTGAGAGTCTCACAGTGGAGGCTGCCAGGGTTCTCTGCAAAGTGGGCCACTGGGAACTATGGTCGCTCCCACCAAGTGGTTGACATCAGTAGCCCCTGCCCTTCTTCTTTGTTCCTAGCCATTTCTAGGCATCTCAGCTATGCCAGTCTCTAGATGGGATGAGACTGAAGTAGGTCCTTCCTTATAGTGTTTCAAATGTTGGGGAGGGGTTGCTAACCCCACTTATTTTTCCTAGTGAGAGGAGTTCCCTCTTGGGTGACAACTGTGTTAGCCTAGAGGATAGTCAGATGCAGGCAAAATGAAATAATTTTTACCCCTTTCTTGTAGTAATTCTCATTTTTTTGTTTGTTGGTTTGTTTTGCCTAACTGTGTTCTTGAAGTTTCTTAAGGGGACCCCTGAACTCTCCCAGAACTATTTTTGTTCATGGATACCTAATTGTTGTTCTTTGTTGAAGGAACCAGGTGGGGTCTCCTACTCTGCCACGTTGGTGATGTCTCTTGGAGCTCACCTCTTTAGGCGGGGTGTGTGCTCTTGCTCTCTGTTTTGCTAGTTTCCACTACTCCTTACTGTTTTATACCTGTTCCCTTTATGTCAGTCATTTATGCAACGTCCATAATTTCTGTAGGCATTCAGGTCCATGTTTCCTTCTGTAAAGCAAAAAACTAATGAAGACTTAAGTTGTGGTTTGTAAACTTGAGCATATATCAAAATCACCTGAAGGGTTTGTAAAAACACTGAGGGCTGGGCTCAGCCCTCATTTTGCAGGTTTGAGGAAGGGTCTGAGAATTTGCATTTCAATAAATTCTTAGATGATGCAGATACTGCTCTTCCAGGGACCACACTTTGAGAACCACTGCTTTAAAGCATTACTTCTCTGAGGGGTATCTCTATCTTCATTCATTCATTCACTCACTCATTTGTATATTCAGTATTTTTTTTTTTTTGAACACAGTACTTGGCTTTATATGGAAGATTCATTAGTGATCAAGTATCTATGGTTCTCATTTTGATAATCAGGCAAAATTTTAAAATTTTATTCATTTCGTACACAGATGTATAATGACAGATGTGATAGTACTGTGAAGAGTATTCAGAATGGCCTCCTTAAGGAATGACGTGAAGCCTATTTATAGAGGATAAATAGGACATGGTCAGACAGATTAGAGAGGAGAGGGGAGCTTTCTAGGTCATAGGAAGAGCACGTGTAAAACCAGGCAAAGCTGCCTCTCAGATCTAAATGATGAGCCTCTGACGGGGTTTTCAGAGACCATGGGAACTCTTTCAGGTTGGGATACTTCCCAGTCATCATTTCAAGGAACCAGGTGCCTGTTCTGATGACTTCTGAGGCTGATTGATTCCCAAATTGCAGAGGCTGGAGCCAGGAGAGAGGGAGCCGTCAGTCCTGGCAATCTCACCCATCAGTTCTAATGAAGTGGGCTGCATAAAGGAGCAGTGGCAAAAGTTATTTTGAAATCCTGTTCTGGGGGAAATCCCAGTGGCATGTTGGCAACTCATTCCAATTTCTCTCTCCTCCGGTTTCTGGGCCTTTGAGCATTGCTAGGAAACACATTTTTAAAAAGATACCAAATGGAAGATCAGATCCTCAAAATAGCAGGCTCAGTTCACCTGTGCCTCTGCCTGGGCCCATCGGTCCTTTTATTGCTCCTTGCAAAAGATGCCCAGGACACTGTTGTCTCTCATCCCTCTGGGTCTTATCCCTGCCCGCTCACCTGTGGCTGGTGACCTCCTGTGTCATTTGTGGATTGTCCTTCTGTGCCATCTGAAGCATTTGTTTTTATTTCTTTGGCTTATAACTCCTTCTCTTTATTCTCAGATGTCCAAATGTAAAAGCATTTGGTTTTGTTTGCCTTCTTTCTGTCTTTCCTTTTTGCTTTCTGCCAAAATCTATAAACAAGAATGCCTTCTGTTTAGAGAATTTTTTCTTCTATATTTCTTCATCTATTTTTTCTATTTATATACATAAATTCATTTGCAAATAAGAATATCTGACTCAGCTCTCCAAACCCTTTTTTTCAGTTTTTCCTTTGAGAAATTGGAAGGTTTTTGATGTTGGCAGCCACTGTTGTCTCTTTTAAGGCCGATTTGCTGTCTGCCTCTTCATTATTCCTCATGGATTATCTTACATATTCGTTTTCTAATATAGCAGTAGAATAGAATGTTCTTTGAGGCTGCCTTTAGTTCTGAAATATTACCATTATAAGGAATTTGCTCTTCTTCCATATAAATTTTAATTGAAATTCCAGCTTTTAATAAATTAACTTTGCTTATTTTCATAGCATCATAAAAAAAAGAATATGCCTTTCACTTACATTTTATGACTTTTCTCCTACCTTGCAAATTAATTGCATCAGTGCTACTAGCCAACTTCTTTTTATGTGATTTTATTTTGGACTCTTAAAGTAGATACCTAAAAATATGTCCTTTCCTAAATGTCTTACACACTGATTTTAAATATTTAACTTTGGAAGTGACTTTTGT
This sequence comes from Taxidea taxus jeffersonii, assembly GCA_003697995.1. Taxonomy (NCBI): domain Eukaryota; kingdom Metazoa; phylum Chordata; class Mammalia; order Carnivora; family Mustelidae; genus Taxidea; species Taxidea taxus. Next base: position 72,766 of record ML112040.1, read on the forward strand.
TCACATTTTTCTCAAGGTGGTGAAATCTTTATGCTATTGTTCTTGTATGCAAAAAGTACATGCAGAGCTTCAGATAATTTTCTTCTTACATATCTTTTGAGTATGTGCATACATTTTGCAGATCCCATCTGTGCCCTTCCCAGTTCATACCTGTACATTCTCTTTCCAATACAGATCTCTTGGATCTTCCAGTTTCTGACTGATAATCCAAAACTTCATCCAGAAATACGCCTTCTAGACTCTTCTTTTCCTAATATACCATTTGGAGAAGATGCAAATCTGTCTCTAGTTTCCTTGTATCCTATAAACTTTTCTGTCTCTGTTGTCAAATATAACATTTGCCACTTTCTTATTTCATGGTCCAATAGCACTGGCAATTTTGAACTTCCTTACCCTGTTTGTATTATTTTCCCAATTTAGTTATTTTTATTTACTTGGTTAAGATTTCCTTTGACCTCACTCATTTCTTTTGATTCCTTGGGTTCCAACCTCACTTTCCGAGGGAGATATTATTCCCTTCTCCTCTATTTGAATTTCTTTTATAGTCTGCCTTATTATTTTCATTTTCTTTGGTATTTTTTCTCAATGCTCTTGCTTTTTATTCTCCTCTGCCCAAGGATTTCAAGTGAAAAGTGTCATTATTCTCTGATAACTTGTAATGCATTCATCTAATTTTAAATTCTATTACTGGTAATCTTTATGTTAAACATGTTTTAGTTCATATTTCCTGAATTGTCGAAAACATAAAAAAAAATAAAGATCTTTGATACTTGTCTATATAGGTTTAGGAATTTAGCAAATTTTTATTTCCCCTCACCTTTTATGAAAATGAATCCTAGTGTTATAATATCTAGACTTTCATTCAGATTATTTTTAAATCATTATTAACCTAGAACTGTGTCTTAATTTTTATTTTTAAAACATGTGTTTAGTTATATAGCCATATTATAAAAATTATCTTACTTAATCCTTTGTTTAAACACTTTCAGTGCTAACTGTCCAGATTTTTCCAGTCCTGAGTTCAATATTTTTATTCACATCCAGATCAACTCAAATATGTCTTTAACTTTATCAGAGAAATTCAGTCAAAATACCTAGGAATCTCTTATTGTTGATGGCTTCTATGAAAGACAACTTGAATATGAATAGATTTTTGAGGATAAAATTTTTCATCTTGAAAACTCTGCTAAGTGGAAAGGGTACAGATGTTCTTCAATGTATTAACCCTATAGCAGTCCATCAACATAACAAGAAAAATAGTATTTTTTAAAAAAGAAAGAAATGAAAGGCTCTTCATACATAATATTAAAAAATCTCCAAGTTATAACATTGATAAGATGAAAACATCTTGGTACATCGTACATCCATGTTCATAATAGCATGGTGTGATGTCAGAAAGACTCTACCTACTATTGCTGGTTTTGAAGAAGGAGGTAGGAGGCCATATTCCAAGGATGCAGGGAGCCTCTAGAAGCTGGAAGAGCAAGGAGACAAATGCCTTAGAATTTGCAGAAGATACGCAGACTTTCCAATACCTTGATTTTAGCCCAATGAGACCTGGGTAAAACATCTGACCTATATAATTATAAGGTAATAAATTTGTATTGTTTTACCCTGCTAAGTTTATGGTTATTTATTATAACACTAGTCAGATATACTAGTTATGGAGTGGGCTGAGGAGATAACTGGGAACAAAATAATCAAACTTGAATAGTTTCTCTAAAAATTTAACTATTTATGCATTTTCTGATTAAATTTGGATAAAGGTGAAAAAGCAAAAAGGAAACCCACATG
>ML112041.1:0-22668 GCA_003697995.1 Taxidea taxus jeffersonii
TAACAGGCAAAAAGTGGCATAACACAGAAGCATATCACTAATAACTAGTGTTGAACATCTTTTCATGTATCTGTTGGCCTTTCATATCTCTTCTTTCAAAAATGTCTATTTGGGTCCATTTCCCATTTTTAATTGGATTTATTTACTTATTTGTTTATTTATTTATATTTTTTGCTATTGAGTTTTTTTTTTTTTTAAGATTTATTTATTTATTTGACAGACAGAGATCACAGTTAGGCAGAGAAGCAGGCAGAGAGAGAGGAGGAAGCAGGCTCCCCGCCTGCGCAGAGAGCCCGATGCGGGGCTCGATCCCAGGAACCTGGGATCATGACCTGAGCCGAAGGCAGAGGCTTTAACCCACTGAGCCACCCAGGCGCCCCTGCTATTGAGTTTTATGAGATTTTTTGTTTGTATAAAGTTGACATGTAATATTACATTAGTTTCAGGTGTACAACATAGTAATGTAAGAGTTCTTTATATATTTTGAATATTAACCTCTTATCAGATATGGTTTGCAAATATCTTTCCTCATTCCACAGGCTGTCTTTTCATTTTGTTGATAGTTTCTTTTGCTGTGCAGAAGCTTTTAAATTTGATGTAGTCCCACTTGTTTATTTTTGTATTTGTTGCTTGTGCTTTAGGTATCATATTCAAACAATAATTGTGAAAAACCATGCCAAATAGCTTTATTCTGAGTTTTTTTTCTAAGATTTTCATAGTTTTAGGTCTTACATTTAATCTTTAATCTGTTTTAAGTTAATTTTTTGAGTGGTATATGATATAGGCCCAGGTTCATTCTTTTACATTTGAATTTACATTCTTTTACATGTGAATATCCAGTTATCCCAGCACCATTTACATCTTTTCTTCATTAAGTATCCTTGGCTCCCTTGTCAAATATACTACAGATGTTCGAAATTATTTCTGGGCTCTCAAAATCTGCTCCACTGGCCTACTTACCTGTTTTTATGCCAGTAGCCACACTATTTTGATAACTATAGTTTTCTAATGTAGTCCTTGAAATCAGGAAGTACAATGTCTCTTGCCTTGTTATTCTTAGGATTTCCTTGGCTATTTGGAGTCTTTTGGGTTCCATATAAATTATAGGAGTATTATTTTTCTACTTCTGTAAAACTGTCATTCGTATCTTGATAGGGTCTGCATTCAATCCACAGATGGCTTTGGGTAGTATTAACTTTTTAACAATTTTAACTCTTTCAATCTATGAACACAGCATATCTTCCCAATTATTTGTGACTTCTTCGATTTCTTTTATCATTGCCTTAGTTTTCAGAGTAGAGATCTTTCACCTTCTTAAATTTATCCTTAGGTATTTTGCCATTTTGGATGCTATTAGACATGGGATCTATTTATTTTTCAGGAAATTCATTGTTAGTGTTCAGAAACACTACTGATTACTGTATGCTAATTTTGTATCCTACAACTTCACTAAATTTGCTGATTAGATCTAACAGTTTTTTGGTTCAGTCTTCAGAATTTTCTAAATATAAATTCATGTCATCTTCCAAAAGAGACAATTTTACTTCTTCCTCCCCAATTCTAATACCTTTTATTTGTTTTTCTTGCCTGATTGGTCTGGCTAGAACTTCTAGTAATATGCAGAACAAGAGTGGTGAGAGCAGCACCTTATCTTATTTCTTATTTTACTTCTTACCTTAGACGAAAAGCTTTCAACCTTTCACCACTGGGTATGATGTTAGATGCAGGCTTGTCACATATGGTCTTTATTATATTGAGATGTTCCTTCTATACCTAATTTGTTAACAATGGGGAGGGCATGTGCTATGGTGAGTGCTGTGAATTGTGTAAGACTGATGATTCACAGACCTGTACCCCTGAAACAAATAACACACTACATGTTAATTTTTAAAAAAAGACAACTTTCACAGTGGCATAAAAAGTAAAATAAAATTTTAAAATTTTAAAGAGTTTTATCATCATAAATAAATGTTGAATTTTGTCAAATGCTTTTTCTGTGTCTGCTAATCCAATCATGTGATTCTTTTCTTTCTATTAATGTGATATATCACATTGATTGATTTATGTATATTAAACCATGATAAATCCTACTTGATCATGTGTATGACTCTTTTAATGTGCTGCGGAGTTTGATTTGCTAGTATTTCACTGAAATATTTTGCATCTATATCCATCAAAGATATTAGTCAGTAGTTTTCTTTTCTAGTACTTTGGTTTAGGGATCAAGATCATGCTATTGCTTTGGTATCTTTTCTGGCTTTAGTGTCAGGATAATGTCGGCCCCCCTCTTTGATATGTTTTAAGAATGCAAGCAAATCCTTTATAAATGTGTTTGCACAACGCCTATAAGAATGAACAAGAACTAAAAATATTTCCTATATTTTGGAAAAGTAGCTACTCAACTCTAACTCTTTATCTAAATTTATATTGTATAGTTTAAAAATGGGTATTTAAATTACATTCACTACTAAAAATTGTTAAGGATCAAATTATACATATAAATACAGTAAAATTCTATAATAACCTTCATAATAATGAATACTATGAGTTCAGACATTTAAAGTAATTGGCAATTGCCTCCCAAATCCTGAGACCTGCGGGCAGTCTACCTTTGCAGCCATGCCTAAATCATTTAAAGTCCCAATAATACGATCCTCATTTTAAGCAATTTCAGACTCTTATGTGTTACATGTTACAGTGTTTCACTGTTTCATATAGTGTTGGTGTCTATGTGTGTATGAGTATTTGGGGATTATGGTTTCATTGTACATAATTGCTTTTATAAATTCAGAAATGTCCAGTCTTTCTCTGACATTAAAATAAGCAAGATTAAGAAGATAACTGATAAAGAATCATTTGGGGCAGCAGGTATTTAAAGAACAATTCAGGCTATATAAAGATATTAAATCTGTGGGTGATTTTCCCACATTTATTCTTTTCAGTTTCACATCAGTTTTATGCACTTCAGTCACTTTATCTATTTTTAATACTTCGAACATAGTGTATCATCTGTAATTCAAAAGTACTTTTTCTGGTAGTATCTTACCCTTTTTTATTTAACTGCATATAAGCAGTTATGTGGAATTTACTTCATGAAAGACAACACAGAGTGGAGGGATATAATATGGGAGTTTTTCTCCTCACTTTAATGTTTAATGCTAGTTTTGGTCAATGAAGTCCCTGAGATTTGGTATTCATATGTGTAAAAATTCAGTAATGAACCTACTCTAATTCACAGATTAATGTAAATGAAAACATTAGTGAACATGCATATATGAGATACTAGTTTCTGTTTGAACTATAAAAAAAGTTCTATCAAAATTTAAGCATCTACTTAAGTTCAAAGCACGGTGTTCTCTGTTGTGCCTATAAGTGAATATGGCATATGCAGAATCTGCCTTACAAAGTTCATAAGCTCATGGCAAATGTCACTCAGGTCCATACTTAATACTAAGCCCATAAGCAATATAAATTGCCTATGTTCTATTTGGAGCTATAGTCTATTTTGTTAAAACGCATATTTATCTTACATGAATTAGTTCCTACATGATCGTTCAATAGGATAATTCTGTCAGTTTAAGTTGAGTGTTGGGTTGGTCCCTATGCAACTTGAAGCTAGAATAGTTTGTACAGAATTTTAATCTTCTGTGGGGAAAAGAAAGACCCTCAGTGTGGCTGCTATACAGACAGGAGCACTTTTAGCTGCACAGAGGCCTCATCTACCCAGAAGCACACCATGCTGTCACCTCTGGCAGCTGGCACTTTCTCCTGTGCTCAGAGCTCTGTGTTCAACTGTATTCTTTCAGAGCTCAGAAGCTATCACTTTGACACAATTTTTTTTATGCATTTTAAAGCTCCTGAAGCAGCATTCAGCCACACCAAGGTGTCTGGCTACTCTTCAAGGTACCGGATGACAAACCAATAATTGCTCTTGATAATATTCTGAATATAAAGTTGCACAGATTTTGAGTGGTCTGGCTCAACCTTATTTTTCCCATAGGACTTGTTATTACAGAACGTGTGATTGTTTCTTCAGGAAAGCATATACTCTCTAACAGCCAAACTCCATTTTCTCAATTGGGAGTACCTTCATTAGAAAATATTTATAAGTATACTATTTAGAATGTAATTAAATTTATTACGGAAACAAGCAAGAAGGATCTGTTTAAATAACGCAAACAATGGTTACTTACTGTAATTAAGCATAGATCTATAAAAAGTGATACTCTAAGTTTTGGGTTTGGGTACCCATTAAAAGGAAATATGGCCTATTTAAGGCTTCATAATAGTGGAAAAAGCTTAGTAGCAGTATGTGGGTGAGGGTCAAGTCACTGTGCCTCATTTCAAAGGTCAGAAATGAAAAGGAAAAATGGGAACAGGACCCTCTAGAATGGAGCCACACAGTGGCTGATGTAAAGCAAACACTGAAGCTCAGGAAAGTAGAAGTCCCAGTTAAGGTTTCTACACAGCACCACCCCCACCACCACCAACAACAAGACCTAGAGGTATTCTAATGCAACATGAATTCTTGTAAATAAAGAATATTAACTACCGATTAGCATTTGCCATGTATTTCTTCTTTCCCCTCCAGGGAAATCCATCCCTGTTGTCCACCATGGCAGGCATCCATACTCCACAAGGCCTGCTGCTTCACAAACCACCTCCACCGATTTCACTAGATAACACTTGTTCCTAAAGGGTCTTTACCTCCTCACAAGCACTTCCAAATCTTACTGACCATCACCAAGTCTGTGATGTGGTAGAGACCTAAAACTGCCGAAGCAATTTTTTTTCCCCCTAGGATCTTCAAACTAAATCATAATAAATCATGTACTAATAGATCTGGGGTGGGCACTGCAGTGTACCACATAGACACCCAGCTTCAGGGTAGAACATTCATTCAATGACCTACTAGAAAGATTGGGTGGTATGAACCCAAAGTCCAGCTCCTCCCCAGGAACTGCCTTTACCCAAAAGAAGGAGCTTTCCTTGAGACTAATTCCCTTCCAAGTATAACCCCCATTCAATGTTTGATTGATGTAGGGGTAAAAAATGCCTACTTCCTTTCTTCCATTCACAACTCAAGAATTATATGGACATTGTTAAGAATCCAAAAATTGTCCAAGATCAGAAAATCCCCTCTTCTCATTTTTTTTTTCAGAAGAGTTTGTGTAGAAACATTATTTCTTCCAAAAGTATTTGGTAGCATTCCCCAGTGAAGCCACCTGGGCTTTGGGCTTTGGGCTTTGGGCTTTGCTACATGAAAAGGTTCTAAACCACAAATCTAACTATTTTAGTGTTAAGTCTATAGTTACAAGGTACAGTGTTCACAGGGTATTAAACATAATGTTGTTTGTGCTCCAGTCACATAGCTGCTTAAGGGAATAAGGGTTTTTTTGTTGTTGTTGTTGTTGCTCGTATTTAATCCAGACCCTTGTTCCACTATTTTACATGGCAAACATAGGTACAGTAGAGTCTAAATTGGGATGTAAATGATGTTATTCTATAATCATAGTTTTTCCTTTAAACTAAGCTCTAATGACTAGGTTAATCTTGCCTATCTGATTGCCTTTCTTTGATTAAGTTCTATCTTAGACCTAATCTAGAAAACAGAACTTGAGGCCAAACTCACATGGTAATGTTTTATTGAGAGTAGTGTTCAACTGAAAGAAACAAAAATGAGGGGAAAAGGAAAGTAGGAGATAAAAAGAAAGGATACATAAATATAATGTTGTACATAGTCAAACAATATCTCAGGAAAATATACCTTTTTGTTTTTCAGGATACCTTTAGGAGACAATGCAACACTGCTGTATCTTAAGACAATGCATAAGTAGAAAATAAAAGTGAAAAACCTTCTCTCCCAGTCCTTTGTATCACTTCTCTTACATCAACCCAAATTTTCCCAAGAGACAGAACCCCAGTGGAGACTATATTTCTCCAACTCTGTGGGCCTTACCTGAGATATTCAGAGGTTCTGTGTGTCCTCTCACATTGGGATTTAGAATCGGGAGCTGCTGTGGTTTCCAAAATTTGACATTGCCATCAGGAAGTCTAAGTCACAGATCATGATAGGAAATGAGGTAATAATGGTGGGATGAAACTTTATGACCCTGCAATGGCCCAAGGCATTTCTGGGTCTCTTATCCAGGAAGCAGAGCAGGCAACCAAGAGTAAAGTGTTATCTAGAGTCAAGTACATCTAGAAGGGCAAGTAAATGCAAACCAGGGCAAGTTCACTCTCACCGGCTTCTCATAAAAACAAGCTTTGCTGAGCTCCAAACACCATCAGTGCTTCTTCTAGGTTCCAGATGTATCTGCCCAGGAAATAGCCAAGCTACATAGTTCGTGCCCAAGTTCTGATCAGAAATCTCTCTAAGATGAGATCAGGAACTCTATTGTTTATTTGGATTTTATTACTGCTCTAGTTTCCTAGGTTTCTTCCATGTTTCCCAGAATCTTGGAGAATCTTGGAGAATTCCTATATTTAGGAAGGTTGCTCTGAGTCCTAGCTCCAGATATCCACTTGTTCCTGCTAAATTCTGGTAGTTCGTTTTATCTGCAGCCCAGGAGAAAATCTGTGTGAGCTTTCAAATAATACAGAAACTGTTACTTTATATGGCTAGAGGATAGGGTGCTGTAGTGGCTTCATAATCCCAGATGACTTAAAAGCAATGTGGCACCTTAGGTTTGGTATTGTAAAAACACTTGCACCGAGCATGGGTCTTCAATGTTGCACTCATCTTTCATAAACTGATGTTTCCACAATTCTTGGTGTACTTTCTAGGATTCTGAAGTGAAGATCAAGTTAATTTCAGATAGTGCTTTTGCTTTCCTACTCTTAATGTGCCACTAAAATTCTTCAGAAGAATACTCCTTAGGATCGTTACTATCACCACTCTAACTAATGTTGGAAGAGTGCCTACTATATCACAACCAAGATTTTGAAAAAAATATTGCCATTTTCAACCCTGATACAGATGTGTACCTTCTAATAGAGAGAGCCCTTTGAAGCCATATCTATAGATATATTCCATGCAGAAACATCTATCAAGCTTGCCCTAAGGTAGAACAATGGACTTCTCTTTCTCTAAACCTAACAACAGACCTTGTGTAAAGATTCTCCCTAAGTTAGATTTCTCTAAATCTATCTTTCTCATCTGACCTCTTTGGAAGACTTCTTTTTGAATTTAAGAATTTTAGAATAGCATTCATTCCCCTCATCTAGCCTGGCTTCAGATAGGGGTTTCTTTTTTCTTTTTCAGAAGTTTATATATTCATTTCAAGGATTTAAAAAGATGCAGTAGACATAAACTTGTGTGTTCATTTTCTCAATTCTCAATTGCAGAAATCTCTTATGAGTGCTTAAATAAGTCATTTTATCTTGTAGCACCTGTATAGCTGAAGACTAATTCTCACAGACTTCAACAGAAGTCATTATGGCAAGTTTAATTTTGCATCCATTTTAAAAGCAGAGTACACAGCTGGGAACTCTCTTAAGGGCATCTGTAACACAAACTGCAGCCTTCTCCCTGTAGACTCATCATGTCAGGCCTAAGACTCATGGCCTATGGCTGCCACAAAAAGCTATGAATATATAATACAAACTGAAGCTCAAGAGCCCCCAATGAATTATGCTGTGAAACAATTTATTGTGCCTACCCAAAGATTATTCTAAAGAAATATAAAGACCAAGTCATTACTGGGTTTTCTTTCCTCTACTGATACTGACTCAATATTTCAAGTGGGATGAAAATGTATACAGTAATTGTTTCATTCTTGATAAATGATAGGAAGCTGTGAAATTGCCCCTATTCATACACACACACACACACACACACACACACACACACCCCTAATTCCAGAATTTTGCAGCGTCTATAGACACTGGGCAGAACTCCTCCCATTCCATTACAAACCATCCTGAAAACTAAAAGATACCAGAGACAAACTCCCAAAGTTTTGTGCCTCTCTCTTATTTCCAAAACAAAGGCAAGCTACCTATGGAATACAGATGGTCCTGATTTAATGATTCTTTGACTTTACAGTGGTGTGAAAGTGGTACTCATTGAGTAGAAACTATACTTCGAATTTTTAATTTTGACTTTTTCCCGGGCCAGGGACATGTGGTGCAATCTTCTTTCATATGTAAGCCGCAGGCCCCATCAGCCAGTGATCATGAGGGTCAACAAACTATACACTGACAACCAACTGCGCCCATACAGGGGTCTGTTTCTCACTTTCAATACAGTATTCAATGATTTATAAGAGATATTACTCACTTTATCATACAACAGGTCTTGTGTTATATGATTTCACCCAACTGCAGGCTACTGTAAGGGTTTGAGCATGATTAAGTTAGGCTAGGCCAAGCTACAGTGTTCAGGAGGTTACCTGTATTAAATGCATCTTCGACTTCTGTTATTTTCAACTTATGATGAATTTATCAAGACATAACCCCATCATAAGTCAGGTAAGATCTGTACTTTTTGTTGGAAGCTGACAGCTGCATCATTTTATTTTTAAGGGTTTTTGTTGTTGTTGTTGTTGTTTTTGGTTTGGTTTTTGCATCACTCATTTTTTTTGCCATACCTCTAAATGTATACGTCAGTGAGATATCATTAATCGACAGAAATGAACTTACCAGGCCAGGCATTCCGACTGCTACCGCCATACCTAAAACCTATGGCTGGTATCTGATTTCATTATAGACACTAGCAAAAATATCTAGAAGCAAACAAATAGGAGCCAGATAAAAAGGATTAATTGAATTTCATTCAACCTGACTTAATTAATCCTTTAACCAGCAGACATAGGGTGGTAAGCAATTTTAATGTATCTATTATTGTGAACTTAAATTGATGCAAGCAAACAAAAGGAAGTAACAAACACATAGACATAATTCAATTAACAACCACTGAATCCTTTGTTCAGATGATCTGCTTGTCAGAAATTCTTAATTATCCATAGCTCCAGAATATCAAATCAGGAAACACCTTCTAGTTGAATATTATTTTATTAGTTCCACACTGCCTTGTATTTATCAATGACTAAATTATATGTATATATTTTTATGTTTCCCCATTAGTTAAATCAATATATTCTTATCTTGATTTTATTTTTTTTAAGATTTTATTTATTTATTTGACAGAGATAACAAGCAGGCAGAGAGGCAAGGAGAGAGAGAGGAGGAAGCAGGCTCCCTGCTGAGCAGAGAGCCCAATGTGGGGCTCGATCCCAGGACCCTGGGATCATGACCAGAGCCGAAGGCAGAGGCTTTAACCCACTGAGCCACCCAGGCGCCCTGTTATCTTGATTTTAAAGATGAATCAATGTAGGAACAAAGGAATCCAACTTATGCAAAAACACTAATTAGAAAGCCTATGGTCCTCAATTTAGAATTATACCACCTATTGCATATCACAGTGAAAAATATTTTTTTTTTGCTACCTCATTTATAAGATGTTTCTCTTCTGCATTGACTAAGACACTTTCCCAGACACTTTCTCTACCCTGAAATATTTTGTTTTTAAGCTTTATATTTCCTATGGCATTTCCAGAGTGATAACACAGTGGTCATCCTCAGACCTCAGACAGGAGCTTACATCTCCATTCTTCCATCTTCAAACAAGAGTACAATTTCCTCTGATTCCCTATAATGATGTCAGGTTAACTCATGGAAGCTGCCAGTGGAACAGTTGACAAGTTAATACCTATCTCTATGGAGTTTATCTAGACTTAATAAAAAAGAAGAAGAAGAAACTAATACTACTTCCTAGTGCTATTGTGGAAGGTAATATAATTATCAAATATAAAATGTGTGTCCCATTTAAACACTGCTTATTATTATTGAAGATGTTTTTGTTATTAGAAGTTATCATGAGACCAGCACAGTCCTCTACATTCTGTTCATTTATTAAAATTAGACATGTAAATCATATTTCAGGTCCTGCCAAATTATAGTTTTGAACAGAGGAGATATACCAGATGGGAGAAAAGAGCTATGTATTTTAAAATATCTATGTAAGAAAAATATAAAATAAAATATATTTTGAGATAATAAGAATCATTTAACTTCAAAATGTAAACATTAGTTCCAAAAAGTAGTTGTGTCTTGGTAACATAGGAATATAATGGCTCTTATGCTTGTCCCGTTATGCAGCCAGGGGCCTGAATACCAACACATTTGTAATAGTCAATCTCCAGCCTGTTCTCATCATTCTTCTCCATTTATTTTTGGGCCCAAGATTGTCAAACACCAGTGTTGAAGTTAGAGAAAAACAATTCTGGAAACAAAACAAACAAACAAAAAAAAAATTAAAAATCTTCCCTAATCTTGTTGTTCTTGAATTTTAGGCACTTGTTTCTCTTTTTCTATAAGACTCCTCTGTTCCCTCCTTCCTTTACTGAACCAAAGGCTAATGTTGGAACAATCGTGGAAATTAGGGGGACTAATAGATTTTAAAAAAGTAAAAGAGAAAAGCCAATAATGTGTGTGGTAGAAAATTGTGTAAGGAAAAAAGTTACTCATACGTAATTGATTGAAATTCTATTATTTAAACCCATTCTGGAAGGCAACTGGCAATAAAATAAAAACATAAAATATGAATTGTTATGAGCAATGTGTTTACTTCTAGTACTTCTAGTAATCTAGTCTACAGAAATAGACAGAGGTTTTTGCTCTTGCAAGAGACATCCAACTCCTTTTGCCTAAGGAAGACTCAGTGATTTATGAATTGAGGAATAAAATCTGAAGAAAGGCAGGACCGTTTCTGTGAAAATTTGAGAAACTAAGGACTAGAATGTTTTCAGTGCTTTCTCTCCCCAACCTAAGCCCTTTTCTCTAGGTTTCAAGTCTCTCCTCATTGTTTCTTAAACATAGAGGTAGATCCCAATGTTTTCACTTTGGAGCATCCACTGCCAGAGAAAAAAAAGGGGTAATTTAGAACAAGTCTCCATAACTGATCCCAATTTTGGCAAAGAAACCTGGGTAAGAACATCATTAATTGGGGCACCTGGGTGGCTCAGTTGGTTAAGCATCTGCCTTAGGCTCAGGTCCTGAGCCTGGAGTCCCAGGATCAAGCCCTGCATCAGGCTTTCTGCTCAGCAGGGAGCCTCTTCCTCTCCTCCCAGCTCACGTGCTCTCTCTGTCTCTCAAATAAGAAATAAAGTATTTTCTAAAAAGAAAAGAAAATCACTAATTGTAAGGCTACCATTTATATGTGGGTGAGATGTACAAGAGATCCCTGTAGAAAGAGAAGGCACAAAACATGCATAATGCATCATATATAAAAATCAATACACATGGCTTGTAAAGCTCACCATGAAAGACAAGCAAAATCCTTCCTTTTTTGGAGATTTTATCTATTTATTTGAGAGAGAGAGAGAGAGAATAAGGGGTGGTGGTGGAAGACAAAGGAGTACAAGGAGAGGGACAAGGAGACTCTGCGCTGAGCACAGAGCCCTAAGTGCATATCTCGCTCTCAGAACCCTGAGATCACGACCTGAGCTGAAATCAAGAGTTAGATGCCTAAGCCACTAAGCCACCCAGGCGCCCCAAGTAAAAGAGAAAAGCCAATAATGTGTGTGGTAGAAAATTGTGTAAAAGTAAAAGTCTTCTAATAATAATATAAGTAAAAGTAAAAGTAAAAGTAAAGTCTTCTAATAATAATATAAAATATCTCCATTCACTTTTTACAGAAAAAGGTTCCTTAAGTAAGGCATGAAAATACTAATTACAAATACAAAGCTTGAAAAGTTAGACTACATTAAAATAGGATCTCCTGTTCAGCAAACCCATAGTTAAGAAAGTAGAAAGGCAAGGTGAAAGGATGAAATGATATTTACAGCACATATAAGTGATAAAGTAATTATAACTGCTTTATATAAAACATTTCTACAAATGAAAAGTAAAGCACACAGAGATTATATCATAAAAGAATGTTCAAGAAGCTTTAAGTATCACTTTATAAAAGACAAGTCCAAATGGTCAATAAGCACAAAATATGCTTTGCTCCAGGGATGCCTGGGTGGCTCAGTGGGTTAAGCAGCTGCCTTCGGCTCAGGTCATGATCCCAGCGTCCTGGGATCGAGTCCCACATCGGGCTCCTTGCTTGGCAGGGAGCCTGCTTCTCCCTCTGCCTCTGCCTCCCACTCTGTCTGCCTGTGCTCGCGCTCTCTCTCTCTCTAACAAATAAATAAAATCTTAAAAAAAAAAAATATGCTTTGCTCCATTAGTTATCATTTAACTTGCCTAAGAAGCACCTCCCCTTATCCCCTCTGTTTTATCTCTAATTTCAGCCATGTCTTTCAGTCTTGCTCAGAGAGCATCTTGCCTTAAGAGTGTCACATAAACAATAAATCTTGGAACACTGAAAAAATATATGGGTGTGGTACATAAACAATGAATCCTGGAACACTGAAAAAATAAAATTAAATTTAAAAAATATAAAATGTAAAATAAATGTAAATAAAATAAATATATTTTGTACAGTGTACCTGTGATTGGCTAAAAAATCTATTTAATATATGAAATAAAACTTAATGCAACTTATAAAAAAAATAAAAAGGTGTCTCATGTATTTCTGCCTGCTTCAGGGCTTCACCAATGTTAAGAACACCAGTAAAAGCCTACTGAGCAAGTGTGGAAATGCAAAGAAGCATAAGTAATCCTCTACAAAGGAGGGTTATAGTCAATAAATAATTATCCTCCTAGTTTTGATCCTTGAGCAGAGGATTCTGAATCACATTCTGTGCATTCTTCATTAGGTCCCAGAAAGGAACAAACCCCAGTTGACCACAGTAGTGACCTTTCTAACACACATTTATATTGGGTTTTCATTTTTCAGTCAGTCCCTAAGGTTCCTTTTTCCTCTTCCTTGGGCGGCATCCTGCATATAACTTCTTTTCTTAGGCTCTACTTTCAAGAAGAAACAATGTAAGACAACCATATAAATTAAGGCCACAGTAATATTCCTTTAAGAACACACCAGAATAAATTAAAACTAAAACTCACAATTGGTAAAGATATGGATCAACACTTTCATACAGTGCTGGTGGGAATGCAATTGGTATACATATTCACCAAGATAGCCACTTACTGGGCCATAAAACCTACCTTAACAAGCTGAAAAAGATAGAAATCATAAAATGTCTGTTTCCAGTTGGAATTAAACTAGAAATCAATAACAGAAAGATAGCTTAAAATTCAGAGACACTTGGGAGACTAAACAGTACACTTATAAAAATAACACATGGGGCAAGGAGAAATCTCAAGAGAAATTAAATGCTATTTTGAACTAAATGAAAATGAAAACACAACTTGACAAAATTTGTGGGATATACTGAAAGTAGTGCTTAGAGGGAAATTTGTATCATTGAATGCATATACTAGAAAAAAAGAAAGATCTAAAATTGATAATCTAAGCTTCCACCTCAGGAAACTTGAAAAGAAAAATATAGAGAGAAAGATAAAAACTTATTTTATATTTATTTTAATAAGCAGAGAAAGAAAAATAAGAATTATAGCAGAAATAAATGAAATTGAAAACAAGACCACTACAGAAGTCAATGAAACCAAAGTTATTTCTTTGAAAACATGGATAATATTGACAAGTCTAATGTCAGGCTAAGAAAAAAGGAGAAAAGACACAAACTACAAAATACCAGAAATGAAGGGGACATAAATACAAATCCCAAAGACATTAAAAGGATAATAAAGGAAAGCTATGAAAATTCTGTGGCCACAAACTTGATAATCTAGATGAAATGGGCCAGTTCCTTGGAAGATTACTAAATTACTAAAGAAATTGATACAGTAATTATTCATCTTCCAAAACAGAAAACACCAAGTCCAGATGGGTTAACTGGTGAATTCCACCAAACATTTAAGGAATGAATGATATCAATTCTCTCCAGTATCCTTCAGAAGACAGAAGCAATGAGAATGCTTCCTAATTTATTCTATTAGGCCAGCACTACTCTAATACAAAATCAGACAAAGACATTATAATAAAAGAAAGCTACAGATCAATATTTCATGTGAACAAGATGCAAAAATTCTTAAAAAATATATTATAAAATTGAATTCAGTAATGAAAAGCATGAATTATATATCATGTATGCAAGAGTGGTTAACACTTAAAAACCAATTAATGTAACCTATCACAACAGGATAAAAAAGAAAAATCACATAGTCATATCCATAGATGCAGAAAAGGCATCCAACAAAAATCCGACACCCATTTATAATAAAAACTCTCAATAAATGAGCAATAGAGGTAACTTCCTCAACTAATAAAGAACATCTACAAACCCTACAGCTAACATCATACTCAATGGTCAGAAATTAGAAGCTTTATCACTAAAATCCAGAACAAAGCAAGGATGTCCCTTCAAACCACTCCCTTTTCAAACTGTTCTAGAAGACCTAGCTACTACAACAATAAAAGGAAATAAAAAATAGACTGGAAAGGAATAAATAAGACAATTTTTGTTTCTAGATGGTATGACTGTTTATGCAGAAAATTCAAAAGAATCAACATAAATAGTTCCTGGAACTAATAAGCACTTACAGCAGGATTATAAGATACAAGACTAAAATATAAAAATAAATCTAATTCCTATTTCCCAGCAGCAATGAACAAAAGGAATTTAAGTCAAGCAGAGAGAGTCAAGTATCATATGGTTTCACTTACTTGTGGAGCATAAGGAATAACACGGAGGACACTGGGCAATGGAGAGGAGAAGTGAATTGGGGGAAATCGGAGGGGGAGACAAACCATGAGAGACTGGACTCTGAGAAACAGGCTGAGGGTGTTGGAGTTGGGGGGGACGCAGTTGGGTGAGCCTGGTGTGGGTATGACGGAGAGCACGTATTGCATGGAACACTGGTTGTGGTGTATAAACAATGAATTTTGGAACACTGAAAAGAAATAAAGTAAGGTAAAATGGAAAAAAAATTCAAAACAAAAGACTATAAAAATAAATAAATAAATAAATAAAACAATAAACCAAAACACAATACCATTTACATTAGCATCCTCAAACCAGAATACTTAAGTGTAAATCTAGCAAAATATATACAAGATCATATAAGGAAAACCATAAAACTCTGATGAACAAAAACCAAAGACCTAAAACATGGAAAAATATCCCATATTCCTGGATAAGATGTTACTTCTTCCTGACTTAAACTACTGCTTCAGTGCGATCTCAATCAAAACCCAACATGGGATTTTATGGAATTAACAAACTGATTCTAAAGCTTACATGAAGAAGCAAAAGACCCAGAATAGTGAACACAATATTGAAGGAGAAGAAAAAAGAGGACTGGCACTACCTGAATCCAGAATTACTATAAAGGTACAATAATCAAGACAGTTGGATAAGGATGAAAGAATAGATAAACAGATCAATGGAAGAGAATATAAAGCCCAGAAATGGAGCAAGATAAATAGCAATCCTTTGATCTTTGAAAAAGGAGCAAAGGCAATACACTGGAGCAAAATTATCTTTTAAACAAATGGTGCTATGTGGAATATGCAAAAATGTGAATCTAGACACAGAATTTACACCTTTCACAAAAACTAATCCAAAATGGATTACAAACTTAAAAGTAAAATGCAAAACTACAGAACTCCAAGAAGATAACATGGGAGGAAACCCAAATATTCTTGGGTATAGCAATGCCTTTTTAGAGAAACACCACAGGCATAACCCATGAAAGAAATAATTGATAAGCTTGACTTTACTAAATTAATTGACTTTATCAATTCAATTAGATGACTTTATTAAAATGAAACATTTCTGTCTTATAAAAGATACTGTCAAGAAAATGAAAATACAACCATAGACTTGGAGAAAATACTTATAAAATAATCTCATAAAGGACTGCTATAAGAACTCTTAAATAATATAAGAACTCCTAATACATAAGTTCTTAAGTATTACATAATACATAAGTTCTAACACATAAGTTCTTATAAGAACTCTTAAAACTCAAAAGTAAGAAAATGAACAACTTGATTAAGAAAATGGGCCCAAAACTTTAATAGACACCTCACCAAAGAAGATATACAGATGGCAAATAAGCATTTGAAGAAATGGTCCACATCCTGTCATTGATGAATTGCAAATTAATACAACAATGAAACATCACATCAGATCTATTAGAATGGCTGAAATCCAGAACACTAACAACAGATGACACCAAATGCTGGAAAAGATGTAGAGCGACAGAGATTCTCATTTATTGTCAGTGGAAATGCAAGATGGTACCAAGACTCTGGAAGGTAATTTAGCAGCACCTTATAAAACTAAATATATACTGACTATACGATCTAGAAATCGTGCTCCTTAGTGAGAGGAGTTGAAAACTTGTATCTACATAAAAACCTAAACATGTAAACTAATGTTTATAGCAGCTTTATTCAGAATTTCCATAACTTGAAGAAACCAAGATGACTTCCCATAGGTAAATGGACAAATAAACGGCAGTACGTCCAGACAATGGAATGTTATGTACTAAAATGAGATATCAGGGCACTGGGTGGCTCAGTGGGTTAAGCCTCTGCCTTCAGCTCAGGTCATGATCTCAGGGTCCTGGGATCGAGTCCCGCATCAGGCTTTCTGCTCAGCAGGGAGCCTGCTTCTCCCTCTCTCTCTCTCTCTCTCTCTCTCTCTCTCTCTGCCTGCCTCTCTGCCTACTTGTGATGTCTCTCTCTCTGTCAAATAAATAAATAAAATCTTTAAAATGAGATATCAAGCCATAAAAGGACAGGAAGGAACTTCAATACATACCACTAAGTGAAAGAACCAATCTGAAAAGGTTACATATTATATGCTTTCAACAATACGACTTTCTGGAAAAGGTTCAAGTGTGGATATAGTAAAAAGATCAGTAGTGAGGCTCCTGGATGGCTGTCATTAAGCGTCTGCCTTTGGCTCAGGTCATGATCCCAGGGTCCTGGGATCTGAGCCCCATCAGGCTCCCTGCTCAGCAAGAAGCCTGCTTCTCCCTCTCCCAATCCCCCTGCTTGTGTTCCCTCTCTTGCTGTGTCAAATAAAGAAATAAATAAATAAGTAAAATCTTAATAAATAAATAATTAATAAATAAATTAAATCTTTAAAAAAAGATTAGCAGTTGCTGGAGTTTAGGAGAGTGGGAGAGACGAATAGGTAGATCACAGAGGATTTTTAGGACAAGGAAACTATTATACATAAAACTATAATGGCAAATGATATCTGTCATCATACATTTCCCAAATACACAGGGTATAAAACACAAAGAGCAAACACTAATATAAGCTATGGACTTTAGGTAATAATGATGTGTCAATGTAGGTTCATCAATTGTAACAAATATATCACTTTTTTGGCGGGGGGGGGGGTCTTGATAATGGGAGTGACTATGCATGAGTGGAATCAGAGAATATATGGGAATTCTCTATGCCTTGGCTCAATTTTCTTGTGAACCTAAAAATACTCTAAGAATAAGAGACACTTAATCTCAGGAAACAAACTGAGGGTTGCTGGGGAGGGTGTTGAGGGGGAGAGATAGGGTGGCTGGGGGATAGACATTGGGGAGAGTATGTGCTATGGTGAATGCTGTGAATTGTGTAAGACTGATGATTCACAGACCTGTACCCCTGAAGCAAATAATACATTATACGTTAATTTTTTAAAATCCTGGAAATGGAAAAAAGCATAAAAATCAGGATAGAGTGTGCATTCTCTGGAAAGAGAATGATAACTGTCTAGAATAGAGCACTAGGAGGGTTTTGAGTGTATGAGGACCGTTTCAAGTCTGTTTTTGACTTTGATGATGGTTACCTGGGTCTTTGTTGTGCTGTCAATTGCTTATCTTTACATTTGTATTTTGTACACCCTAAATAAACAATATTTCAAGGCAACAAATATTGAAAAGCAAACAAACAAAAATAGGTGAGTAACACAAGACTTTAGAGGGAGCAAGTCTACAAGAATAACTGCATAGTATACCCCTATGGAACTAATTAATTGCTCATTTATGTTCCCAAAATAAAGTAAGGCCACTCAGTTAAACTAACTTGGTTTGTCTCTTGGCCCAGGACAATGAATAGAGAAGGTCATACTTAGTACTCAAGTTTGACTGCCTCCCAGGAGCCATGCAAGGCCCCCCTATATCCCAAAGCCTGCCCTCAGCCCATAATTTGTGTTTATGGACATTATTTTTACACTTGCTCACAACTGCAGTAATGTTCCCTGAGGATATAGGGCACTAGCATCTAAATACAGGTGTGAATCCTGCCACCAGGACTCTTGCTCATGGCTGTCCTAAACCCTGAGGTTAATTCATGAACAGTTTTCCTTGGATTTATTAGGATTCTTTCTTTGATTTTATTCTTTTGTCCTTAATAGATCTTGATTTTGATCTAAGACACTCCTATATCAACTACAGATTGTTTACTAAAAGTTACATGTCATGGGGCACCTGGGTGGCTCAGTGGGTTAAAGGCTCTGCCTTCAGCTTGGGTCATGATCCCAGGACCCTGGGATCGAGCCCCACATCGGGCTCTCTGCTTGGCAGGGAGCCTGCTTCCTCCTCTCTCTCTCTCTCTCTCTCTCTCTTGTCCTGCCTCTCTGCCTACCTGTGATCTCCATCTGTCAAATAAATAAATAAAATCTTTTAAAAAATAAATAAAAGTTACATGTCATAATCAGTTTTCATCATTTGAATTTCATCATCATTATTAGATTTATTTAACTTGGCTTCAGCACACTAGACCTACAAATTCATATTTTAAAGTTGTTTTTGGACAGGATTGGTCCTGTCTGAAATGATAGCAAACCTAAGTTGGGTCAGGTTGTTACAGATAGGAAGGTTAAAGCACTAGGTGAAATACCAGGCTTCCTGCACCAAACCCCCGCCCCACAAAACCATAAAGCAAACTAAAAAGCACAGTGCTTCAAATTACTTGTTTATCTAATGTTGATTCCCCAGAAGTCTTGAAATAATATTCAGAAAGTTGAAACCTCTGTTCACTACAAGTAATGATTACTTTAGACCAAAGGTTGACTTTTTCTAATGATGTGCCATTATGATGTGAATGATGTAAGAAAGTTTTAAGTCATTTGGAACCTTATCAATAGCTACTTAATGATATAACAAAGCATTTCCATGAAAAGTCTTTCTCATTCCATGTGTAATGAGGAAAGTGTTTCTTATGACTCACCTTTCATTCTTCAGTAGATACTAACTTATAGTCAGTCTTCTGTGTTGGCACAGGTGTATAAGGACCGTGCTTTTCCACCATTCTTGGCTGGTGGTAGAATAGTAATCCATACAAGAACCAGAAGGCTAGCTTCTACATGGTCCCACATTATTTTATACAAGAATGATGCCTTGTTTATCTTGCTTGATTTAGAAAGCAAATCCCAAGATTTTTTTAAAACTCTAATAAAAATGTTAATAATACCCAGTAAAGGTAAGTGTGTGGTAAAGCATTTCTGTCCAGCAAAAATAAATAGATATAAACTATCCAGAAAAATTTCCAATATGTCCTTAAAAAAACTAGATTAATATTCTTTGACCTATTAATTCTAATACTAGTAATACTATGTACACAAATATGTACACAGAGATGTTCATGTTTATAATAGCAAACCAGTGGAAACTAAATATCCAAACATAGTATAATTATAGTTTCCAACAATTTTGAAAATATTTAACAATTTAAAAAATATTATAGCAAAAATTATGTATTCACCTACTCCTAAAAATGTCAAATTTTATTTTATTTTTTTTAAAGATTTTATTTATTTATTTGTTAGAGAGAGAGAGAGAGAGAGAGAGAGAGCACAGGCAGACAGAGTGGCAGGCAGAGGCAGAGGGAGAAGCAGGCTCCCTGCTGAGCAAGGAGCCTGATGCGGGACTCAATCCCAGGACGCTGGGATCATGACCTGAGCCGAAGGCAGCCGCTTAACCAACTGAGCCACCCAGGCGTCCCAAATGTCAAATTTTAAAATACAAATGATATATACCAAAAAAGCACTGACATGGAACAGTATTTGCCAAAATGTTAACAAGCACTATCTCTGGATTTCATATGTGTAAAGGTGAGTCTTTAGAGAAAGGAGCAATACTGAGAATCTCTTGTTCTTGAAGTTCAAGTGTGCCCTTCCTACAATGTTGTGTCCCTATAGATTTAAGAAGGGTAAGTTTTCAACCCCACATGCAGTGCCAGTGTAAACTTATGCTTAATATTTCAACTGCACTAATCCTAACGTGCACTTTGGTCCTCTCATGAAGCCAGAACTTTCTGAAACTTGCAACATGTTTATCTGAGAACCTGTTTTCCCTTGCTTTCACACATTTATCCTTAGGTGACTCAATTAGCTTTTTTCGTTTGATATGCAGCAACCAGGGCACAGCATGATTGAATTTTCAGCTCTCCTTGCCCCATTACTGAGGTAAAGGTGTTTAACAACTGAACATCTTAATTCCAGATGACAACAGTGCTTGGTGAATAGTTAAACACACAAATTGACAGTTTTTGGGGGGTGTTAACAGTTCTATAAACATATCTAGTATTTTAAGACAATACATTGATATGAGACTGAAATTCTCTGAACCAATGATTCATTTTTTTTTAAAAATCTGGGTCTTGGGGTACCTGGGTGGCTCAGTGGGTTAAGCGTCTGACTTTTGATTTCAGCTCAGGTCATGATCTAAGAATTGTGAGATCGAGTTCTGTCCAACTCTGCACTCAGCGTGGCGTCTGCTTAAAGCTCTCTCTCCCTCACCTTTTGTCCCTTCCCGTCTCACACATACTCTCTCTAAAATAAACAATCTTTTTTAAAGATTTTTATTATTTATTTGACAGACAGAGATCACAAGTAGGCAGAGAGGCAGGCAGAGAGAGAGGAAGGGAAGCAGGCTCATTGCCAAGCAGAGAGCCCGAAGTGGGGGCCGATCCCAGTACCCTGGGATCATGACCCGAGCGGAAGGCAGAGGCTTTAACCCACTGAGCCACCCAGGCGCCCCTCTAAAATAAACAATCTTAAAAAAAAAAAAAAATCCAGGACAATAGTATGCAATTAATATTCAAACAGAAAGGGTCTAATATTTACGTTTGAACTTTGGTATATTTGGAAAATTCTGCCGTTTCACACTTCAATATATGTGAAAAATAGAACAAGTGCCAGAGAGTTTATAAAAGGCAAGAACTCTGAGTTAAAAAAACAAAAACAGGGGTTCCTGGTTGGCTCAGTGGGTTAAGCCTCTACCTTCGGCTCAAGTCATGGTCTCAGGGTCCTGGGATCGAGCCCCACACCGGGCTCTCTGCTCAGCAGGGAGCCTGCTTCCCCCTTTCACTCTGCCTGCCTCTCTGCCTACTTGTGATTTCTTTCCCTCTGTCAAAAATAAATAAAATCTTGAGAGCCGAGATTTCTTAGTGGTCTGTGACAAGGACCGGTGCTCTGTGGCACTGGCCGGTGCTCTGTGCGAGCCGTCCCCACAAGATCCGGGGAGACTCCGACCCGGGAGAGCTCAGGGATCTACGGGCTCCGGAGACTCCAGGTGGGACTCTGCCAGAGACAGAGACGCTTGATCACAGGCTGGGTGAGCTCGGAGCTCCCAGAAGCCAGTGAGACGGGACTGCTTAGGCACGATTTTCTCTGAGCGCGGTCTGCAGGCGCGCGCAGTGTCGGCGGGCCCGCGGGGTCTGCTGGCGCGCGGTGTCTGCGAGCGGACGCGCGCGGGCACTCTCCGGCGCAAACGTGGGCGAGGGAGTCTGGAGGGATTAAACGCTTTTCCCTGAAGGCGCGCTGAAGACTGGGGCCCCTAGCCCTCGGCTCCTCTGAACCGGAGATTGGGAGGCCGCCATTGTCATTCCCGTCCTCCAGAACTCGACAGAAAGCGCGTTCAGGGAACAAAAGCTCCTGAAAGCAAACCTGAGAGGATTACTTAGCCCGGCCCCTGGTAAGGGCGGTGCAACTCCGCCTCGGGCAAAGACACCTGAGAATCACTACAACAGGCCCCTCCCCCAGAAGACCAAAGAATTACAGCCAAGACCAAGTTCACTTAACAAGGAGAACAGCGGATTCCTATCTAGACAAAATGACAAGGCGGAAAAACTCACCACAAAAAAAAGAGCAGGAGACAGGACCGAAGGCTAGGGACATAATCAATACAGACATTGGTAATATGTCAGATCTGGAATTCAGGATGACGATTCTCAAGGTTCTAGCCGGGCTCGAAAAAGGCATGGAAGATATTAGAGAAACCCTGTCAGGAGAAATAAAAACCCTTTCTGGAGAAATAAAAGAAATAAAGTCTAATCAAGTTGAAATAAAAAAAGCTATTAATGAGGTGCAATCAAAAATGGAGGCTCTTACTGCTAGGATAAATGAGGCAGAAGACAGAATTAGTGATATAGAAGACCAAATGGCAGGGAATAATGAAGCAGACCAAAAGAGAGACAATCAACTACTGGACCACGAGGGGAGAATTCGAGAGATAAGTGATGCCATAAGACGAAACAATATTAGAATAATTGGGATTCCAGAAGAAGAAGAAAGAGAAATAGGAGCAGAAGGTATACTGGAGAGGATTATTGTAGAGAACTTCCCTAATATAGCAAGGGGAACAAGCATCAAAATACAGGAAGCCCAGAGAATACCTCTCAAA
>ML112041.1:27668-53786 GCA_003697995.1 Taxidea taxus jeffersonii
AAAATCTACAAAGAGCTTAGCAAACTCAACACCCAAAGAACAAATAATCCAATCAAGAAATGGGCAGAGGACATGAACAGACATTTCTGCAAAGAAGACATCCAGATGGCCAACAGACACATGAAAAAGTGCTCCACGTCACTGGGCATCAGGGAAATACAAATCAAAACCACAATGAGATACCACCTCACACCAGTCAGAATGGCTAAAATGAACAAGTCACGAAATGACAGATGCTGGCGAGGATGCGGAGAAAGGGGAACCCTCCTACACTGTTGGTGGGAATGCAAGCTGGTGCAACCACTCTGGAAAACAGTATGGAGGTTCCTCAAAAAATTGAAAATAGAGCTACCTTATGACCCAGCAATTGCACTACTGGGTATCTATCCTAAAGATACAAACGTAGTGATCCAAAGGGGCACGTGTACCCGAATGTTTATAGCAGCAATGTCCACAATAGCCAAGTTATGGAAAGAACCTAGATGTCCATCAACAGATGAATGGATAAAGAAGATGTGGTATATATATACGATGGAATACTATGCAGCCATCAAAAGAAATGAAATCTTACCATTTGCGATGACATGGATGGAACTAGAGCGTATTATGCTTAGCGAAATAAGTCAACTGGAGAAAGACAACTACCACATGATCTCCCTGATATGAGGAAGTGGAGATGCAACGGGGGTGGGAGTTAAGGTGGTAGGAAAAGTAAAAATGAAAGAAGATGGGATCGGGAGGGAGAAAAACCAAAAGAGACTCTTAATGTCATAAAACAAACTGAGGGGGGTGGGGGGAAGAGGGGTTGGGTGAGGGTGGTGGGGTTACATCATATGTTTAAATAAAGCTTAAATAAAGTAAAAAAATAAATAAATAAATAAATAAATAAATAAATAAAATCTTAAAAAAAAAAAAAAACATAAAACGAACATTGACAACACTGGTGAGAACTTACTGAGAGCAGTAATGTAATTCCTGGGGTTGATAGTACCATTACATTAAGCAAAGCAGTTGAACAGAGAAAAATTGCTTTGGTTTCAGTGACCCAGCCTTAGAGACATCATGTATGATGTCACAGGCTACCGTGAAGGTAGCCCGACTTTTGCCTTTCACTTAGTGGACAAGCACTAAGAGACAAGGATTTAGTCATGATATGGGGCTGCCTTGGCACACAGACTCTCTGCTTGGATGGTGCTTTGTGGTTCAACCCAACTCTCCTGAGATAAGTGACTAACTTTGGGAAATAAGCATTTTTTAAACCATTTTTCCAAGAGGAGTCATGCAATTGTACCTATCCTCAGCCACCTCCACCCTGAAGGACAGTGCTGGGGCCATGATATTACGAGGCCTGCTATGGGCTCAAGAGTTGCAGACAATGGAGCATATAGTTTCTCTATGTCCTGTATTTATTCACATTTATTCACTCAAATAAGTTTATTTTTAGGAGACTGGTTCTAAGTGCTTAATTCTCAAGGCCTATGTTG
This sequence comes from Taxidea taxus jeffersonii, assembly GCA_003697995.1. NCBI lineage: Eukaryota > Metazoa > Chordata > Mammalia > Carnivora > Mustelidae > Taxidea > Taxidea taxus. The sequence continues at coordinate 29,153 of ML112041.1, forward strand.
ACATAAATTGAATAAGCTATACCATTATCTATTATTCCTCTATTCTATATTACTCAATAGATAGCCTAACTAGTCTCTACTAATTATCATTTAACAATCAAAATAAGCCTAAATGATGGGAATAAGCATTAAATCCTTACAATGATGGTACTACGGGAAGAAACTAGAATGCACGAGAGTCAAATATCAAAGCGAGGGATTGAACACAGGCTCATTAGACATCAGGGCCTTGTTTTAATTGCTATTCTTCTGAAGTCCCCCTTTTCTATTCTTACATGCAACTTCTCATATATATAGAATGATAAAATGAATTCTCCCTACTTGCTAAAAACAACTAAAATTTACAGCATGAAATAAATATGTAATATATTAATAAGTTTTATTTGTTAAAGTTTATATATGGTTCTACATACAGTTGATTTATGTTTTGTATGTAATAAGACAGGGATAAAATGAAATAATTATTTTTATTTCATATCTTTATATATTTTATATACAGATTAAGAAATCTATGAAATAAATAGACAATATTGAATATATCAAACTCTCCCTAATAATGTGGGGTCAATTGTCCTATAACCTGGTTTATTCCTACAGGAACTGAGTTGGATCCTATGCTTTATAAGATTCTTCACTTCCTTTTTTATAGGTTTATCTTCAGGCTATTAAGCCATCTGTTGCTATTCTCAATAAATAGCACGTAAATCGCCCCTTCTCAATTTGTTCTTTCTAACTGCCTACAGTCTGAGATCTTGTATAATCTAGATTGTTAGACTTCTTTGCAAACTCAGATAAGATAATATATGTAAAGATCTGAGAGGCTCGTCTATTAGTGTAATAGAAGCAAGTTCTATTTTTCATGAGAGTTTGTATTATTGACTTGAGGTCTATTTTGGCTTCTTCCAGATATTTAAGTTTGTTAGTGACATTGGGAAGTAACAGAGAATTGAAAGAAATGAAAGTAAACTGAAAAAGAAAGAATAAAAAACTGTTAGCCCCCAGAAAATTCATTAAGAATACAAACACTTGGGGCGCCTGGGTGGCTCAGTCGGTTATCGTCTGCCTTTGGCTCAGGTCATGATCTCAGGGTCCTGGGGTCAAGCCCCACATCAGGCTCTCTGCTCAGCGGGGAGCCTCTTCCCCCCCCCACCCTCCTGTTGCTCTGCTTACTTGTCTCTCTGTCAAATAAATAGATAAAAAAAAAAAATACAAACACTCAGGTATTTGTGCAATTTAAAAATCTCCAGAAGCTATCTCCCATTAATGAGAGAAGTATCCTATACAAAATGCCAAAACTTTACTATATTTCTGTGATTCTGTGGGAGGAATAAGAAAGTATTTCCTTTGAATACCAGTTTAACCTGGTAGTCAATGCTTGTTTCTGCAGGAGCGATGGAGAGGCTCTCTATTCCAGAAAGAGGTCTTGCCTGCCTCTGCAACTCCCCACTCCTCCATTCCCTCAAGATGACTAAAGCATTAATCTATTAATTCAGACTATTGAATAGTATTTAAGGGCATATACAGCCATATGTAGAAACCATCTGAATTTACTGGCTTCCTTGCAAGATATGACCACCTACTGTCTACCTTTATGTAATGAGAAGACCCAAGAAGGACTTAACATAAAAACCATGTTCTCTTTCTTGTCCTCTCCTACAGGAAATAGAGAGATAAACTGGCCCCAGCCTACCATCCTCAGATATTTTGGGCTGTATTATTTTCCCCATTTGGACACTTACATATGCTGGCAATTCCTTCAGGTTCCAAGATTATACAGGCAACCGGAGGATTATACTTTCTCAAAATTGAGATTTAAACCTTAAGGGAGATAATGGCCCCTGAAGGCCTCCAACATAAAGCATGTGCCTCAAGCTGCTCGCTAGAATTGGTATCTACCCGGCCGGCAATAAAATGGCATGCTCATTCTCATTGCCCTTAGCTTTCTTATTCAGTTCCCTTGAGGCTTTTATTATAAGAGAGATGATTGGCAGGACAGGACGGGGGAACCCACTCATTTGGTAAACAAGTACCATCAAATATAACACATTCAAACCCCAAGCTGGCTTCAAAATCCTCTAAACGTATATATATATATATATATATATATATATATATATATATATACATATCAGTTATTTTATTAAGTATCTACCACCGTGCTATTGAAAATGATGAGTGTGGATGGATTCAGAGTAAGAAATGATGAATAAAGGAGATTTTTACATTTGTCATCTCATTTAGAGAAATGGTAACATTTTATGAATCTCCGCTTTAAGGATACAGGAAAGGAACCCATAAACCAAACTCTGAATGAGATACACTACACCTTCTAATGGAATTTGCTCAGTCCCTCTGCGTGTTCAATTTTCCTTGATTTGTTATGAAAAATAACATTTTTGTCAACCTATTTCACAGTAAGTTGGAATACCTTCTGGCATAATGTGTTTTCAGTTAAATAATAGCATTCATTAAAATTCACGTTCCCAGAAGGCAGAAACTTTGTATTCTGTTTGGTCTATATTACACTTAATGTGTTTGTCTTTCCAGCACCAATGATTATGATGATAATGCACGGTGTCCAACAGCAAAACAGCACACGTCCCAGTGAGGTTGTTCGGAAACTCGCAGTTGTGAGATTGTAAGAGTTGCTTGTTGGCAAGGATATACTTCCAATATGAGATAAAAATGAATCACATATGTCTTCCCTACAGTGATGGGCTTATCACAGGAAAGAGTAAGGAATGTTTTAGAGTCCAATCACAACTTGACAAAAGAGAACCTAAAAATGGGTCCTTATATGTTGTGAAAGCACAGGGATTCCAAAAGGGGACTTCTCTCCAAGAGAAAAATAAGTGACTGTATAGAACCTTGGTGTCCTCTAAAATCAAAAACTGTTACTCTAACTACAATAGGAGGTGGTGAGAAGATGCCAAATGCCAAATCATAGACACCAGACACGGAACCAGGTGTTCTCCCTCCAAGCAGCTGCTGCATAGTGATTCACAGTTTGCAAAAGTAAATTTCTCAGCAGCAGAGACGCCTGAGTTCACCCACCGCCAAGAAGCAATCTATTTCATTTGAACAATTCTATGAGTGGGGAAACCGAGAGGTGTCTTTTCCAATCCAAAAGGCGACAGGGACAAACCAAATATATCTGACATGGCAGAAGAGACCCGACAAGGAAATTAGCTCCTCCTGGGACTTCTGCAAACTGGTTAACACACGTTATTTCAGTTCTCTGCAGCTCAGTTCCCCAATACACAACATTAGAGGATTAAATAAATCATCCCAGCTTTTAGACTTTACAATTGTAAGCAACATAGTATAAATAAACACCCAGAACGCTTTAATATTAGTAAAATATATTCTTTCATGCAATGTCCATGTAATAAACAAGGGGACTGATAATTCAAAGTACTTGGACAAATAGATAATGACAAGAAAGGAGACAACCTCTCCAAATCCAAGAATTACACTTTTGAAGATCATTAACAAAATTTGTTCACTGGGAGAACTAAAATTACTAAAAGGAAAAATGTAAGTAGGGAAACAAAGCAAAAACAAACTGTAGCGCCAAGTCTCCATGGAAACTCTGGAGAGTGAGCATGTATGCCACAATCATGCTGAGAAAAAAAGTGTTACAGGCATACATTTTGCTAAAATTAAAAAAAAAAAAATTAAAGATCCCAGCCACTCTATGCTAGATAGTAGTATTCTCTAAATATTTGATTGTTCCACCAGCATTATTATTTGATGACATTGCCTGTTGTTTCATTGAGGTCCTGCTGATTCCTGAGCATCATACAGTCCTAGAAATGGAAAGACATATAATGGCATGTAGTCCACTCCACCTGATACCTAGCATCTCTACTAACAGGGCTTTACTTTTTTTTTTTTTTGTCTCCTCTGTTCTTAATTGTATAGGGCATGCATGATACTCATGTATGATCAAAGTATAAGGTAAGGATTTACCTGACTCAGGAAGCAATGGTCAAAATAAAGAAATGGGAGCTTGCAAAAAAATTCTGGTCTCACATTTATAATGAAATTTTTTATAAGAATGTGATAGAAATTCCCCTAGTCGAGAAAAGTCATGTAAGCCATGTCCCTCACCAAAAAGAGAAACTCTCAGAAGATCATTTCACATACATGAGACCTCCATGTCCCAGTGAAGACCCCTCCGGAGAGGGGTCCTCTGCAGATCAGCAAAGAATCAGTGTGAGACAGCTATCTCATTGCATGCTAGAGACAATTGCTTTTAAATTATTTTAAAATGAGAAGAAACACTTTAACCCCAAAGTAGATTAAAGTTAACAGAGTAAATGAAAGACCTATGCTAACCAATTTAATGTCTTATCAGACAGGAAAAAGGAGATGGACATCAATGAAAAACGAAGCAACTCATATGTTTTGGTTCACAAGCCGTGCTATCAGTTCAAAATGTGGTGTTTTCCATGCTACCCTACATCAATTTTAAGGGAATTGGAATAATTTATATTTATTTATTTATCAACTATTTATCAAGCATAATAATTTGCCCTATTTTTCTTTCATGGAGAAGTTTCTCATATCCATCTATGTTTCATAATAAATGAGTTTTAGGTATTTTTCTTCCTTGTGTTTGATCTTTTCAAATTTCTTTTTTTTTGTATTCTTTACCTCACTTGATGAATAATCATTAAAAATAACAATGTGTCATCACAGTGCTAGATACAGATAAATAAATATAAATAAGATACCATCCCTGTCTCAGTTTTATAGTGGCAGAGACAGACAAATGTAAATAAAACATTCAGTGAATTGTTAAAGGTACAAAAATAAAAGCATAACACTGTAAAATTAAGAAATGCAAAAGAATGAGTAGGCATTGATATGTATGGGAAGAGTGGGGGTCAAAAACTCATTGGAGGTATTTAAGCCCTGGAGCTGTATATTGAGCGAGAAATTAGATGTGGTAGTAAACTACTCTAGGCAGACAACATTATTAGTTTTACTACTAGTCCAAAGACACACATTACCTAGCTTGATTCTGTCCCACAGCTGAAACTATTGTCTTTTTAGGTTTTCTTTACATGCTTTAATTTGAATACCCTATCTATATTTGCTTTCATTTTTTGGATTCTTTAACCCATTATATCCAAGTTGCTGTTTAATTTCATCAGATGGATACTACAGTTCAGTAATGTCCATTTGGTACATTCTTTTAAGACCGTAATAAATCTAAATATAGCAGAACATAGGCAAGGGAATAGAAAAGGGAATTAGAAACTTTCTGAAAAGTCGAGTATTGATGTTTTTATTTTCTTTGAAAAGATACATTGTCTGGTGTAATTTCTAATGTCAACTTGGCTTTACCTAATACTTTTCCTCTTCTGAAGGAGAACTATCTTCAATTCCTAAACAACACAAAAATTAGAAATTTACAAGTCTCCAACACTAGATTTCACATTTCTATTTTTTAAAGATTTTTTAAAAATTTATTTCAGAGAGAAAGCACAACCGGGTAGAGGGGCAGTGGGACAAAGAGACTTCTCGCTGAGCAGAGAGCCCAACGTGAGGCCCCGTATCAGAAGCCTGGGATCATGACCTGAGTTGAAGGCAGACACAACCAAGTGAGCTACCCAGGCGCCCCCAGATTTCGAATTTCTGATGTGACATGGACACTAGAGGCACTGCTGCTTTCAGAACAGTACACTAGTAAGATCTGTGAGCTATATGTAGTACCTGATACAAAAGTATCCATATTCCTTACACACCTCTTTTTCATTGCTCTTCCTCATCTCCAAAATGAGATCAAGAAAGGTAGGAAATGAAAGGCAGCATTTAGTTTTTTCATGAAGTACTATTTTTTAAAAGAGATTAACCCAGGAATTCATGGTTTTCTGTGGTTGCAGACCAGAAAATAAAATACCCCTCATGACACAAACACCTTACTTATTAACCAATCTACATAAATAATGAAATTACTCACTGTAATCCTCAAGTGTGTTCCATTCCCTGTTGCTCTGATGCAGGCAAGCGGTTGCGTTAAATTCTGGAGCCAAACTTCTGCATATCTTAAGAATGAATAATAGAGGGACGCCTGGGTGGCTCAGTTGGTTAAGCAGCTGCCTTCGGCTCAGGTCATGATCCCAGTGTCCTGGGATCGAGTCCCACATCGGGCTCCTTGCTCGGCAGGGAACCTACTTCTCCCTCTGCCTCTGCCTACCTACCACTCTGTCTGCCTGTGCTCGCTCTCTCTCTCTCTCTAACAAATAAATAAATAAAATCTTAAAAAAAAAAAAAAGAATGAATAAGAGATAACTCTGAATGGTCAGAAGGATTTCCATCACAGCAGAAGGCATTTTATAGTGTAGCTCCTTTTTCCTATTTTAACTGATGGAAGTCATTCTTAAGAATATGTTGTCCTACAAATAAAACGGTCTCAGCACTTGTTACTTGTCTGTGATTCATACTGATCCCTCCCGTGTTATCATTCAATACCCCAGAATGACTGCTTTGCTTTGAGGCCTGGATCCAGGATGCTTGTTCCAGGGTGAAGAACTGATAAAGAAAATAAATCTTTAAGCAGCCATTTTAACTCTTGATCACACGTGACCTCCAGTGCATGCACGCTACAAAGGCAAAGAGCTTCTGTGCCTTTTAGCAAAATCCAGTCCTTCTTGTCCATGAACCAGTGCTGTTACCTTCAGCAGCAAAGAACCCCGCTTCCGTCTGTCTTGACCGGCAGCTGCCTTATGTGCTCAATCTCTGGAAGGGACAGAAAGGTGAGGAGCTTCGGGGCCCCTTCTACCTGCTCATCTTGAGGCCCAGTAAAGAATCGACAGAACTCAAATGGAAATGTCTTCGATCTACGCAGCCAAACTGCCAGCATACTTCACCAGACTTGCTCCAGTTGTAATTCGGGGGACACAGACTCCAGTCACGTGTGGACGAGCTCGTAGGACGTCGCCCGGCGAATCAGATGCCCGAGCCAGTCTGCAGGCAGAGCCCCAGTCTGCAGGCAGAGCCCGCGCAGCACTATGCCCGCGCCACAGTGGTTGCCCACTGCCGCCAGGAGTCCACCCGCCGGTGCTTCTGGTCCCGGGCCGTGTTGTCCAGCACCACGAGGCAGCCCCAGGTCTGCCCCTCCGGGAAGAGCGGCTGGTCATTAGCGCCCCCGGGGTTGCCAGCCCCTGAGGACACCAGGCGCGCAGCTCTCGCATCTCCGCTCCTCGGTTTGCAGCTCAGGTCCCAGGAGCGCTGGGGCGCCTCCCAGCAGGGCGCTCGCTTTGTGGCAGGCTCCCTGGTAGTGAAACAGGCCCAGCGGCGCCGCCAGATGCCGCACCTGAAGCCAGGCCGGGGTTCTGAAGCCGCTGTGGACGGTCTGAGGAGTCGGCCGCCCCGCCGCCGTGGGAGAGCTCCGGGAGCTCCATCTTCATTCCCGTCTCAGGCTAGAACTCCCTGAACTCTTGAGTTTCCCGCGCTCCCAGCAACCGTGAGCGCCCGAGTGGCATCACGCAGCCCCAAGGGCAAGACCTCTGGTGGCCCTGGGGTGCCTCAGCACCGGCCTGCCTGGAAGAGCAGAGGCATGGGCGCCGCCATCTTGGCAGGACACAAGGCATGCTGGGACCCGAGTCGTCGCCCCCCACGCCGCCCAGACCCTGGCTCCTACCCGACCTGGTACGTCCTTAACAACAGTTTTAATCAAGTGTATTTCTAGTACTGACGTTCTCAGAACGTACGTGCATCCTATATAAAACCATCCCCACATCCAAGACGCAAAGCATATCTGTCACCTTCAAAAATTTCTTTGTATCCCTTCGTATCACTTGCACTAATAGATCCCCAGGCGATCACGGATAGGCTTTTTGTCACTACAGATTAGTCTTCACTTCCAGGAATTATCTGCAAGTGGAATCCGTTACTAGAGTCCTCCAATCTTGCAATCAGAATAACCATTTTGAGATGCATCTGTATTTACCAACGGTTTGACACTCACACTCTCCCCCCCTTGCCTTTTTGAATTTACCTTTAAGTGTGCCACAGTGTACTGGTTCGTCTGAGAGTGAGCACGTTCCAGCTTTGGGCTGCTGGAAATGAAGGTGGTATAACTTCGAGATGTAACCATCTTTATACATCTTTTTTTTTTTTTTAATTTCCCTTGAGTAAGTACCAAAGAGTCACGGTATGTGTATGCTTCACTTTGTAAAAAGATACGAGGTATTTTCCAACATGGTTGCACTGCTTGAACATTTCTACCCATACTGTATATGAGAGTTCAAGTTGCTCCACATCCCTGAGAACAAAAATCATGGTAAGAGTCTTTCAAGTTAATTTTAGCGACTGTAATTGGTCTGCGGTTATATGTCATTGAGATTTTAATTTGGCAGTTTCTCTCATAGGTAATAATACTGTGCTTTTTTTTCATGTGCTTATTGAACATTTGCGTATTTTGTGACGTGTCTGAGGTTTTATCAGTGTTTTTCTTAAAGATTTATCTATTTATTATAGAGAAAAAGAGAGTGCAGGGGCACACTAGTGGCGGAAGGGCAGAGGGAAAGAATTCCAAGCAAACTCACTCTGAGGTGAGGCGGGGTGATGTTTGAGGGTGTGGCTGGATCTCTGCACCCATGAGATCATGACCTGAGCAGAAAGTGCCAGTCAGACACGTCACCAACTACGCCACCCAGGTGTGTAGGTTTTATCACTGTATTAATATTGAATTATAAGACATCTCTATATATTCTGCATACAGCTTCTTTGTCTGATAAATGCCATATAAGTACTTTTCTCCCAATCTAATTATTGCCTTTTTATTTTCATAAGTGTTTTTCAGAAAGAAAACATTTCATTTTCATGAAGTCAAATTTATAGATACAGAAATAGATATGTGATTCTGACCTAGTTCTAAAGATACATATATTAGCATTTCTATTATTTGTGTTCTGAGAAAACATTGCCTACCCCAAATTTTTAATGAATTTACTCTAAGAAATTCATGAGTTCTGATTAAACCTTTAGATCTATAATCCATTTTAATATTGGAATATGGTATGAATTAATGGTCAACTTTAAAAAGTATATGATATCCAGTTGATCTCGTAGAATTTTTTTAGAAGTATTTCCCATTGGGGCACCTGGGTGGCTCAGTGGGTTAAAGCCTCTGCCTTCAGCTCAGGTCATGATCCCATGGTCCTGGGATTGAGCTCGAATGGGGCTCTCTGCTCAGCAGGGAGCCTGCTTCCTTCTCTCTCTCTGCCTGCCTCTCTGCCTACTTGTGATCTCTGTCTGTCAAATAAATAAATAAAATATTTTAAAAAAAAAAGAAGTATTTCCCATTGCATTCATTGAAGCCTTTATCAACAACTCCAGATTAATGATGTGCTGAATTACAAGGAGCATTGTCCTTACATTGAGTAGAAGAAACTGCAGATTACCATTTTTTTCTAAACCATCAGAGGGTTTGGTGCAGAAGAAATTGATTAATGAAAAAGAGGCTATACAGGGGAATTTTTAAGGTTATGGAATTGTTCCGTATGAAATAGGGTGACATACAGTGTTGGTATTTGTCAAAACCCATAGAGAGTGAACTTCATGCAATACAAAATTTAAAATATCAACCATAATGTCAAGGGATCCTAACCTGGAGTACAGAAGGTGACATACAAATCTAAATGGATTACAAATATACAGTCTGACTTCAATGAAGAAAATGAAGGTAAAAAGGAACTGACCTGAGTAGCTTGGAAACAATGTTTCTACTGAATATTTCTAAGGCTGCAGACACAAAGGACCGTATATAAAGACTGTACTCTAGTTATTAAATTGATTTCCCATGAGTATGGGTCACCAAGTCTGAAACTACTGTACATGTATGCCACAGTGAAAGCAGCAAATAAATAAATTATAGTTAATGGTAACCAGTTTCCTCACTGTCAAATAAAAAAGTTAAAAATAAACAAGAGAGGGAGTCTAGAAAGAAAGTCTAGAATGTCCTGTGGTACTGAATTAGCACTGGAAACACTTCACATGTGTGCATATGCATAGCTTGTGTACACACACATATTTCTTAGCACTGTCCACTGACAGGACCTACAAGTAATGATGTATCCGTAGAAGTGAGCATACCGAGAACTCAGCTCTTGCTTTCCAAAGACAGTTCCCTAGTAAGTTTAACCAAGGTCCTTTGGAAAAATGAACTGATTCTTGGGGCTTGGAAAATATGACAAGAGTATTTGGGAGACCCTGAAGTGCCAGAAAGGAAGTTTAATGAAAGCAAAGCAAAGCTGGGGGTGTGTAAAAAGGACACAGGAGCCAATTAAAAGAATTCCCAATGGCCACACCTAGAAAAATTTGAGCAAAAAAATAAATGATAATATGGTATTATAACCCAAAATACAAAATAAGTATATATTCATCAATATTGATATAAATAAAAGGTTAAATGAATAAATGGGGAAGAATGTGTCAGTCAATATTCTCCAGAAAATAGTAACAGTAATAGATAGATAAATGGGTTGGAAGGTAGATACATGGGCAGTAGACAGTAGATAGACGTGGTGATATAAATATATAGATTTTTTTTTAAGGAATTGTCTCAAATAATTGTTGGAACTGGCAGTCTAAAACTTGTAGAGCAATGGAAACTCAGACAGGGCTTGATTCTGTACCCTTAAGGCAGAATTCCTTCTTTTCCAAGAAATCTGTCTCTGTGGGATGCCTGAGTGGCTCAGTGGGTTAAAGCCTCTGCCTTCAGCTCAGGTCATGATCTCAGGGTCCTGGCTGGGATCAAGCTCTGCATTGGACTGTCTGCTCAGCAGGGAGCCTGCTTCCTCCTCTCTCTCTGCCTGCCTCTCTTCCTACTTGTGATCTCTGTCTGTCAAATAAATAAATAAAATCTTTAAAATAAAATGAAAGAAATCTGTCTCTGCTCTTAAAGCTTTCAAATGTTGGATGACATCCACCCATATTCTTAGAATAATCTCCTTAATGTCAGTTGATTGTAAATATTAATCATATGTACAAAATGGCTTCACAACAACACCTATATTACTGTTTGATTAAAAAACTGAGAATTAGGGTGCCTGGGTGACTCAGTTGATTAAGCAACTGCCTTCAGCTCAGGTCATGATCCCGGAGTCCCAAAATCAAGTCCTGCATCGGGCTCCCGGCTCCTCGGGGAGTCTGCTTCTCCCTCTGACCTTCTCCTCGATCATGCTCTCTTTCACTGTCTCTCTCTCAAATAAATAAAATCGTATAAAAAAAACAACAACAACTGGGAATTATAGCCCAGCCAAGTTGACTTATAAGACTAACCGTGGTAGAAGTATACCTCACTTTTGTGGTCTTCTTCCCCCACACCCATAATAATCTTAGTGTAATCATGAGAAAACATCAGGCAAACACAAACTGAAGACCTTTCTACAAAATACCTGATGAGTAGTCTCTGAAAGTTTCTGTCATGAAAAGCATGACAGAGAAATTATCATAGGCTGAAGTGGACTAAAAAGTCAGGATAACAAATGGAATGGGGTATCCAGGATTAGATTCTGGAACAGAAAAAGGACATTATTGGGAAAACTGTGAAGTCTAAATGAAGTCTATAATTTAGTTAATATATTGTACTGGAGGGAAATTCTTGTTTTTTTCAAATGTACCATAGTTATGTAAGATGTTAACATTAGGGAAAATTAGAGGGTATACAAGAGCACTGTTTACTATGTATGTTACCTAATGTTACAAGAAACTAAAGTTATTCTAAAAGTTAATTAAAAATAAAGCAAGAGGTCAACTGGAAATATTTTAATATGGTATAGGCAGAATCAATATTAATATTGTATATAAAAACAGATAAATGTAATTTGAAAAATAAGTAAATGAAAAATAAATAACCAACTACCTAAAGACAAACATTTAAATCCACTTATAATAAAAGTGACTTAAAAAACCTGAGATAATATTAAATGTTTATCAAATTTCCAAATATTTTCCTATTCATTGCTCCCCAGATAAAGATGAAGATATCCGTTATGGATGCTGTTCAGACATGTGTATTGGTACAATATTTCTAGAGAAATATTTGATATTCCACATAAAAAAAACTTAAAGGTAGCTATCATGTGATCTAGCAAGCAAAGAATTAGACTTTTAATTTAAAGGAAATGATTAAAGTAGTTTATGTACACCTATATAAAGATGTGAGAAACAAGGCATATCTAAAAATAAGGAATTTGTTAAATATATTACAATAAACTCATACAGTGAAAAATTATGTGGGCATTGCATTTGAATTATTTGGTTGAGACACTGCTATGGAAAAATGTTTAAAATGTATTGACATTTGAGGGGTGCATGATTGGCTCAGTTGGTAGAACATGCTACTCTTGATCTTGGGGTCCTGAGTTCTAGCCCCACATTGGGGTAGAGATTATTAAATAATAATGATAATAATAATAATAAATAAACTTTAAAATAAAATATATTGACATTTCAGAAACAGTGTTACCTTTATGAAGGTATACATAACAGGTTAAAATATGCATCTTGAATATGCAGTGAGGTCTCTTTAGCCATAAGTACACTCAGGTCAGGACGCCTCTGTTAACTGTTGCTAACTGTTGCCAAAAAAGTTAAGCTTTCTAATTCATGGAAGCAGAGCTCCGCTCCCCCATGCAATCTCAGTCTCTTTGTGATTATTATTGTCATTTTAAATTTCCCCACCTCCTTTTCTCCTGAGGCTTAATCTGAATTTCCACAAGAGCTTAAGTGTCTGGGTCTCTCTAGGGAGGGTCATCTGGTCTGATTGCTATCCTCCATTCTGGTAGGTAGCTCATTGCTTCTGCTTTTTTGTTTTTCACTTAGTTCTACTGATGCTTCCCAACAAGGCTTCTAGTCCTACAGAACACACTTCTGTTCCTAATCCCTCATTTATCTAGATATGCAAATTTAACCTCATGCACTTCTGTGCTCTTCTAGAGATATTCATGGTAAGTTTTTTTACACATTACAAATTATGTATAGAACTGAGAAACAAAGGGTTTTACCTATCTGTCTTTCAGTTATTGCTACTCAACTTTTTTAAGTACCATATTGACAAAAGAGTTTCTCTATTAGGATAACATTCACCTAGCTCTGTGGCAGGGAAGGAAAGAAAAACACTCAAACTTCCTCAAAATAGTATCCCTTTAGAGTTAGTGGCAACACTTTCAGATGAAAAAAAAAAATACAGAATAAAAAGAACAAATGGTATATACCCAAATGCCCACAAAAATGACTCATGGATACCAAATATTAAAGGTGATTTCTATTTTTATGTGTATCAGCGTTTTCTAGTTTGATTAAAAAATATTTTTTAAATATTTTTCCCTTGGAAAAACAATTCCTCGGTTCTTTCCTTCAAAATTATAGTCTATTATTTACAGAGAATTTTTTCAGCCAGGACAACTCAAAAGATGTTTCCCAGAGTTGTGTTGCAAGCTTTGTAATTGTTTTAGAATTGATTGCTATACAAAATAGGTTTATGTGTTCTGACAGTGTGTTAATACAATAAAAGGAATTTTTAGTAGCAAAGGAGTTACAATTTTCCATTTGTTGTAATAAGTTTTTCTTTTTTTTCTTTTCATTGCTGTCCCTTTGTAGATAAAATGGGATTTCATAAGTTCTTGTTTTTCAACATCAGTTTCTAGGAAATTTTTTCATCAGGATGCCTTGTTCAAGGCTAAATAAGGCTCAGAGAAAAATACATCCAAAAAAGCCTTAAAAAGATTTATTGTGTTGTGCTTAATGGGAAATATTGTTACCTTAAAATGCATTGTAAGTTGTAACCTTGAATGTTTGTTTACCAGTATACTTGAAAGTAAATTTAACAGTCTTATTTTCCAAAATAGATAAGATACTTTTCCTCTGGTATCTGTGCAACAGTTTCAAAACAGTTTTCTTAAGAATTAATTACCTGTTTTAGCATCAGTCAAGTAATTTAAATTTATATTTATCATTCAAGTGTAAGCTATGTAGTTTGGAATATTCACCCTCTAGTACTAGAAATGCTTTTATTCATTTTATGTGAACCATGCAGTTCCCACTTTTCCTGACTGGCTGCCATTGGTTTCTTTCCCACTTTTAATTTTATTTTAAGTACGAAAGTTTCTATTTGCGAAATTTCATAGATACACAAACATGTACACCAGAGGGAACTAGTGACAACCAACCTCTGGCAAAAGCAAATAACTGGCTTATCTAATGCCCCCTTGTGTTCATGAACTTGGATGTAGGAACAAACTTTGGAGTGAGACAATATTTGAAATGAACACTTTCTCTACACAACTGCTTTACCAATGGAAACTGACAAAGAAATGGGAAGCCTTGGGTGGCATTGAAAACCTTGTAAATATTTAGCAGTTGGCAAAATAAAACCTGACATAGGCCTGGAAAAGATTAAATTTCTCCAGCTTATTTCCCCACTCCACACCTGCCCATTAGGTGAACTGAGCAAGGTATAGCACTCTGTAAGCCTCTGCTTCCTGGTCTAGCAGACCTGGACACTGGTTAGCTCAAGGAGTTTCACTGGGGGCAGTGGAGAGAAGGCTACCAGGACTGTCTCATTCATTCAACAGTAACTGCAGCGCCAGTCACAATCATAGGCACTGGGTATTTAATTTAGAACAAAATCACATATGGCCCTTTTCTAATTGATTATACAGTTTAGTGAGGGCGATCATTAATAAACAATAGCTAATATGTGTTAATTGGTAAGTAATAATACAATCACCATTAATAGTCCTATAATTAATATTTAAATTAATCATCTTTATTTTACGTAGTAAACCTATATTATTTTCCAGAAAAGTAAAAGTAAAAGGCTTTATTCAATTCTCACATAAACCAGTGTGGTAAGTACCATCATTACCTTCTCCTCGCGGAAAATGTGGAACACAATGCAATTTCAGTAACACCACTGATTTCCAACAGCTGATGATCAGTTCTTTTTTTTTTTTTAAGATTTTATTTATTTATTTGACAGAGAGATCACAAGTAGGCAGGGAGGCAGGCAGAGAGAGGGAAGCAGGCTCCCGCCGAGCAGAGAGCCCTATGCGGGTCTCGATCTCAGGACCCTGAGATCATGACCTGAGCTGAAGGCAGAGGCTTTAAGCCACTGAGCCACCCAGGCGCTCCCTGATGATCAGTTCTAAAAAGGAATCTGATACACTGGAAAGGGACTATGGGGTTAGAATGTTTGGTATGATTGTAGTTAGTTAACCCGAAGAATCCCCTCTGAACTTTGAAGACTGAGAAGGAAGAAGCCAAATGAAGAACAGAGAGGTGGTTGCTTAAGGCAGAAGTAATAACAGATGAAAAGATTCAGAGGTGGGGAAATGCCGGTGAAAGTAATTGAAATGAGGCATTTGGCTTTGAGAAAATATTCATGAGAAAGAACAATTAGATTGAGTCCAAATTGGGCAGGCATTCAGGTCCTGGGACCAATTTCTTTTACGCTCACCAAAACTCCTCCAACCTACACTGAAAATTCATTAGGGGTGCTGTATTGATGGAAGTGCATTATACCTTTGAATCATGTGGAAGAAAAATAAAATTTGAGTCCACTTCACTGCTGCAATATATAATTCCTAAGGCTATTTCAAGCCTTAGAATATTTTCAAGATAATTTACTGACTCTATGCATCTTCTAGGAAAGTATAATCATATCTCACACCAAATTGTACCTATACCCATAGCCTGTTTTGCCTTTAGGCAATTCTGGTTTCCCCTAAATACACCTAGCTTACTCCCAAATCCATACTTTTGAGTATGCTTTCATTCATCCAGATATACTTATTAGTGCCTGCCTTGGGCCAAACACTGTATAAGTCCTAGGGATACAAAGATTATCAAGATAGGTGTGGTTGCTACTCTGTTGCAGTTTATAAGCTAATGGGCTAAGAGCCAATTAAATGCATTACTGAAATAAATGTAATAGGAAAAATAACGTTTTGGAAACACGTGCAAAGAAACAAAGGCAGGTAATATCCAAGTTGAGATCTAAAGAAAAAATAGAAGTTAGGGAAAGCTTTTGGGAAGCATAACGATTCAGGCTATAAAGGAAATCTGGCCTTTCCCCTGTTTTACTTCTTTAAACAAGGTTTTATTGAGATACATGCATGACCATTCATTTTCATTTTGCCCGTGAGTGCTTTCATGCTACCGTGGCAGACCTGAGAAGTTGCAACAGTGACCGTGTGAGTCAAACAAAACCTAAAATAGTTACTGTCTGGTCCTTTACAAAGAAAGTTTTCTGGACCCAGCTCTAAATCAGTGGGAAGGTGTAGAGATAAATGAAAATGAAGAGAATACAGAAAGGTAAATGCTGATAGCCTTAACTGGAGTTAATAAAGATGAAGATCCTCAACACCCCCTCCAACCAAAAAAAAAAAAAAAAAGGAAAAAGAAAAAGAAAGATGTTAGAATACAAAAGTGTTTTTGAAGTAGATGCAAGACTTATTGATTCACTGAATCACTGAATTTTGGTGGCATGAATAAGAGCTGTAGACCACGGTGGGCATTCCAGTTATAAAGTCAATAAGGAGTTCCATTTGTAGATGTTAATTACAGGAGAAAAATGTTGGCTTGAAGGTATAGTTTTGTGATGTATATAGATGATAATTGAAAACATGCAAATGAATGTGATTTGTTCATTCATGTCTAGGGAGATCATGTGTACACGAGGATCTAGGACGAATCCTAATACAGAAAACAATTAAAAGTTAGGTGAAGGAAGAGACACCTGGATGATGCAGTTGGTTAAGCTTCCCATTATTGATTTTGGCTAATGTCATAATAGGGTGGTGAGATCCAGCCCCACATTGGGCTCCATGCTGGGTGTGATGCCTGTTAAGAGTCTCTTTCTCCCTTTGCCCTCCTGAATCGCTTTCTCCCCACCCTCTTTTTCAAAGAAAGAGAAGAGATGAGAAAAGAAGATAAGAGAAGAAAAAAGCAAAAAGGAAAGAAAGAAGAAAAGAAAAAGCTAGGCGAAGGAGATGAGACTGTGAAGACAATCGGGGATGTATTAACTTCAAAGACAAGGGGACAGACTGTTTCAAAAGGTATGGCTGGCAATGTTAAATGTTTTATGCAGGGTGCTCATTAAGGGACACTAATGGAATCTAGCTTTGGAAAAGAGGGGAAGGGACCTTTATTAGAAAGAAAAAGAAGGAAAACTAAATAGCAGGTTTAATGACAGCCTTGGGTCCTCCCATAGGGAGCCCTGGAGCTAGAATGCCCCTTCAGAATGTCCAAGGTCTATATAGTCCTACTGTGATCAGTCTCTGGGCTTGGTTTCTTGGTAAAGGTGGGAACTTGGCAGGGAGGCTCTCTGCATCTGCGACCGACCCTAAAGAGATTTCAGCTGCCGACTATCTGGGAACAGCACACTCAGCAGCTTAAGCATCAGTTTCTTCCTCGAAGGGGATTATGGGAATCATTCTGCATGCATTTAAGTTCGTAGGGATGTTGAGAGAAAGTTCAGGGATCTTTTTTTTTTAAAGATTTTATTTATTTATTTGATAGACAGAGATCACAAGTAGGCAGAGAGGCAGGCAGAGAGAAAGGAGGAAACAGGCTCCCCGCAGAGCAGAAAGCCCGATGTGGGGCTCGATCCCAGGACCCTGAGATCATGACCCAAGCCGAAGGCAGTGGCTTAATCCACTGAGCCACCCAGGCGCCCCCAGGTATCTTTTTATTTATCGGCTTTGATCTTTTTTTTTCCTGCAAAGGAGTGGGTAAAGGCAGCTCTCTTATATGGACATCAAAAAAAGTGGTAGATTTGTGGAGAATGGAATTTAAATGATCTTTCTTTAAACTTCTGATGATAACATCAACCCTTTCAAAGCATGGCTTGGAAGAAACTATTCCACAAACCTCTACTCTTTACTCCCTCTGTGCAGTTCAAACCACATCTTTAATTTATATCTTCCCCATACTAAGAATACCTTTTTCTACAATCATATGTCCATACATTACATGTTCCTTTAAATGTTTTTCAAGCCATCCATAGGTATAAACTTTTTCTTCTCAAATAGAGTTTAATTCCATAAGGATGACAATAATCTTTCCCTTTGCTTACTTACAAATTGAAAACTGAATACTATACCCCCCCCATAAAACCATCTACTGAATATCCCACATTCCACACAAATAATGTTGAATTTCCCAGTAAATAGTGAAAATAACCATGATTAGCATGAGCACTATGTTCATGGATATGGCTACAAACAGTACTGTGGATCTGAGTGGAGCAGAAGTTACCTGATTTCTTTAATATAATCATCAGCTTAACCTAACTTCTAATATTTTTAAGAAGATAAATAAGTAATTATATTCTTTTCTTTCTTTTAAGATAAAAAATGATATTTAAATTAAAAATGCATTTCTTATTCTTCCTTATTTCCTTATCCATCTATGAAATATGAACTTTTTATCAGATCAAGACATATAAAGGAAAAATACTAATTATATAATCCTGTTTTTATTTTCTCCTCAATTTTTAAAAATTTAGAGCTGGGGCACCTGGGTGGCTCAGAGGCCTAACCCTCTGCCTTCGGCTCAGGTTATGATCTCAGGGTCCTGGGATTGAGCCCCGCATCAGGCTCTCTGCTCAGCAGGGAGCCTGCTTCCTCCTCTCTCTCTGCCTGCCTCTCTGCCTACTTGTGATCTCTGTCTGTCAAATAAATAAAATCTTTAAAAATAAAATAAAAAATTAGGGCTAATCTGACACTATGTTAAACAGTGTGAGGAATAATTATCCAAGTGCATGATAGTGTTAGTAGAAATTCAGTATTTTTGTTTGTATCAATATCCAGATAACAAACATAAAGAACAAGACAAGGGAAAAAATGGAAATTTGATGGAAGGAAATTTTACCGCATTACTATAGGGATGTAGGTTACTGACATGGTCTTACAGAGTCAATTAATACATTTAATTTACTCAAGTAGATTTATGTGTTTCATTATGACATAGCTTAATCTAACAGCAAGATGAAAATTTAGCAACTAGCAGAAGCAAATAAAAGATCAGTAACTTTATACCTTCTGAGAATTATGAATTTATTATTACATTTAGCATAATCCTTTTTTAAAAGTTTTATTTATTTATTAGACAGAGAGAGAGATCACAAGTAGGTAGGGAGAGAAAGTGGGGGAAAGCAGCCTCCCTGCTGAGCAGAAAGCCCACTGCAGGGCTTAATCCCAGGACCTTGAGATCATGACCTGAGCCAAAGGCAGAGGCTTAACCCACTGAGCCACCCAGGAGTCCCTACGTTTAGCATAATTCTTAAAGCTAGAATCATTCTAACTCACTCGCCTTTAACACAAGGACAATAGTTGGAAGTACTCACACAGAGATAGCAGTCATTATTTCTTTCTCTGTCATCTCCAGGATTACCAGCAGGTGAGTCCTGAATTTGAAGCCTGGTTTCTCTATTTAACCACATAATCTTGGTTCATTTATTTACCTCTGAGCCCTAGTTCTCTCATCTATCCAATAGGGACACAGCAGTGCCCATCTTAAAGTGTTGTAATGAAGACAGAATGAGTTAATGTATGTGAAGAACTGAAAACAGTTCCTGGCGCACAATAAATACTCAGTAAGTGTAATTATGCCTATTCTTATTCTTACTCATTGTTATTATTCATCACTCCATATGCTGTTATAATTAATGTATTCCTAGTATTGATAGTGCCCTCCATTGTCAGAGACTGTGGCACTTAACATAGGACTCGGGCTGTATCTCATTTAATCCACACAATACTCGTTAGGGAAAGCCACGTTTATATTCATTTTAAGGAGGAGAAAACTGAGCCTCCGAGGAACTGAGGTGGCAGCTCAGAGAGTGGAGCTGGATGCAGGATGTCAGAGTCTTACTAGATCAAAAGTATCTAAATATCTAAACCCACCAACATCAACAAAATTAACAAAATGCCTCCTTCTTTCTCTTCCTAAGACAATTTGTTTCACAAAAAAATAAATAGCCTTTTATTTTCCTGCGAAAAAGTAAAGCAATGAACTGAAACCAACTTCCTAAATGAATGATAGGATAGCTCTCGTGTTGATGAACCAAAGTATCATGGCTTTGCATGACACTGAAGATGGACCAACCTTCCCTTCCACAGAAATAAATTAAACAATGAGTATATGTAATATATAGTCATTCAGGAACCCTTCTGGAAGATCACTGCTCACAGGCACTGTTCTCAGTGTTTGGGAAACTATGATAAAGGAGACATAGGGCCCCCCTTCAACAATGCAATAGTTTAGGTGAAAGAAGAAAAGAATTGTCTTGGAAGAAGAGGGGGAAATACTGTTGTAAGTACAACATTAAAACCACATAGAAAATATAGAGGAACAAGGTTGCTGAAACTAACTTACTTTAGATGATGATCTGGGTCAAATTCCCTGGGTAAATTAGAACCAAAGCAAGCAGTACTCACTGTTAGCTGCATCCTGGTGAATGATGGCTTTAGAACTAGCTTACCTGACCTCATATGGGTTTGCAGTACTCAGACTCTATTTGTGGGAAATGTGTTGTGTTCTCTGAGAGTTTTCCTCCAGAGCAGTTTGTGTTTCCTGCCAGTCACATTGCTCAAACCCCAGGAATCAGTGGAGGGAGAATGGCAGTAACCACATCATGAGCACATTTCAGTATTGTACCTGATAGTGAAAAATTCTGATATGCTCACACTAAGGGTTAAAAGGAGATGTTAAAAAAAAAGAAGGGGCGCCTGGGTGGCTCAGTGGGTTAAAGCCTCTGCCTTCGGCTCAGGTCATGATCCCAGGATCCTGGGATCGAGCCCCGCGTCGGGCTCTCTGCTCAGTGGAGAGCCTGCTCCCCTCCCTCTCTCTCTCTGCCTGCCTCTCTGCCTACTTGTTATCTGTCTGTCAAATAAATAAATAAAATCTTTAAAAAAAAAAAAAAAAAGAAGTTAAAAATACTGACATGGAAATACTTTTAAATATTTATGTATTCAGGGTATATTTTAAATAGGAAAATAAAACAACTCCTGGGAAAGCTAAACCAAATAAAACATAATTTATTTAACAATTTCATTTATATATGCAGATGTATATAAAATCTGGTATAAATGTGAGTGAATACAAATGTTGTTTATGTGATAGTAAAATCACAGAATTTGGAAGAATATATACCAATTTTTTATGACCGGTTCTTTCAGAGAGTGGCTTCAAAAGACACAGGAAGAGAAAGGATACTAAAATATTTTATATCCTTTTAATTTTTTGAAAATTATATGTAATTAAAATATGATTTTCATATTAATAATAAATAGTTTTTAAAATATGTATTATATTTTATAAATCCCTGGTATATAGGTATTCAGCAAATATCTAGTGGATGAGCTTAAAAATGTTTTATTATATATATGTATATAAATATATATATATACATATATATATATATATATATATACACACACCACACACACACACCATATTTTTATGTTGCCATTACTTGGTGATTGCCTTGCTTGCCTCCTCTTAGAGTTATCAGGTCAAATTGAATCTGGTAAAATTTTATTGAACACTATTAGGGGAAGGGAAAGTTTAGGAAACAAATTAATACCCCTAAACAGTTATGCTTTTTTCTTTGTTCTTAAAACATGATGCTAGTAAACTTCACAATATTAGCAAAATAATTTCACAAAATGTAGAATAGTGTCTAATAGATACTGTTTGATCCATATAATGAAATTTGGTAGAGCTCTGATTCTATTCCATCACAGAGGAAAGCAAATCATTGTTCCTATAAGCAGGCTTTGTTTGCAAATGTCATCTATAATGTTAATAGAATGGTTGTTGAAAGCACTACCTTAAAAGAAGACAATTTTCAAATGTTTCATCTCAATTGTATTTTATCTCTTCAATTATAAATATTTAATAAATTCAATGGAAATATGTATAGTTATGAATGATGGGAGTTAAAATTAAGCTCACAAATTTAGAAAATTCAAAAGCTAAAATCTAAGAAACAAGGACAATTCTGAACATGCAATAAAATAGTACACATAAGTTTTAAAGGTTGATATACCCTAAAATATGTTTAAGCCTATGAAATAATATAATAGATCACCACAGTAAAGAATATGTCTGAGCTAATTCAGAGATTTTTCTTAATTATTAGATATCAGTTCAAAGAAATACAGACTTGAAACCATGATATTTTCTCTACTCCTCATCACCAGAAATAAATACAGATTTTTACAGCAGGACATGTCAAATGATTAACTCGTTTTGTTTCCAAACAAAGGGAAAACCTGCTACTGGGGAACACATTAGATCATATAGGTCAAATACAGAAGACACAGAAACCCATAATGGTTTTATAAATTCAAATACAAGAAAACAGTTTTACTTGGTCAAGGGTAGGGGGGCAGGTAGTGCCATGGGATTTATATTTCTACTCTGCTGGTTTAGAGGCTGTGAAATGATGACTATGTATCATTTCTCACTATGTATCCATAATTTCCTAGAAACCTTTTTGAAAAATTTCTGGTCATTATCCTATAACATTTTAGGCGAATATTTAAGTTTCTATCTCCTTCAAACATCTAACTTTGCAAATGCAGGTCTTATGAATCAAAAGTAAGCCAGCAAAAGACGTTTCTAGACCAATATCCAATTGTAAAGTGGTGGTAGCTTAGCTTATGATTCCTTGTAAATACTATTTGGTCCTGAGACTTTAGTTTCTATAAGAAGTGTAGGAATAATATGCCTAGATGCAATTTATTTTTTATGAAAACAAAAATATTAATTTTGTATTTGTTAGGCATAAAGTAAATAACTTTATGTATAGCACCATCTGTAATACTTAAAATGGGCAAATTGGGAATATTAAGCATTTATATTCCCACTTACATATTGTATATCTGCATACAAAATGTTTGTTACAGATGTTTATACTCAAAAATTATACAAAGGGAATTATTAATGCAGAAAACATTCTCCAATAGTAAAAAATTCAAAAATAATCTGTAAGCATGTAGAAAGTTTTATTACCATTCTTTCTTCAGGTTTCTAAGAACGTAAATTAAATATTTTAATATTCCAGTGCTGACCTTTCCTCCACTAATTCTTCTAGTGGATAACTTTTATTTCTGTAACCTACTTTTTACTATTATGGACATTTTGCAAACTGTGTAAATTTTAGAATCAGCTTGTCATTTTCTACTCCCTTCCTAAATAAATATATTTTTTTTAAAGATTTAATCTATTTATTTGACAGACAGAGATCACAAGCAGGCAGAGAGGCAAGCAGAGAGAGAGGAAGGGAAGCAGGCTCCCCGCTTAGCAGAAAGCCCGATGCGGGGCTCGATCCCAGGACCCTGGGATCATGACCTGAGCCAAAGGCAGAGGCTCTAACCCACTGAGCCACCCAGGCGCCCCTAAATAAATTTTTTTTGAGATTTTATTTATTTGTTTGACAGAGAGATCACAAGTAGACAGAGAGGCAGGCAGAGAGAGGGAAAAGCAGGTTCCCTGCTGAGCAGAAAGCCCGATGTGGGGCTTGATTCCAAGACCCTGAGATTATGATCTGAGCTGAAGGCAGAGGCTTAGCCCACTGAGCCACCCAGGCACCCCCTAAATAAATAAATTTAACTTTAAAAGCCTGCTAGCATTTTGAATGGAATCCCCTTGGGTCAGTTGATCTGTTTGGAGAAAACTATCATCTTAAAGACACTGACACTTTCAATCCAAGAATAGGGTATATCTATTCATTTACTTAGGTCCTCTTTTATTTATCTCAACAACATTGTGTAGTTTTCATTGTACAGGTTTTCCACATGTAGTTTTAACTTACCTCTAATCATTTCATGTTATTTTTAAGCTATTATAAGTGCTATTTTTTTGATCATCTATTTTCCAAATCTTCTTTGCTGGTATAAAGAGAAGTACAGTTGATTTTTGTACATTGACCTTGTGCTTATAAATGGTATTTTCCAAGAATGGTCATACAAATATAGGTTCCATCCTACATGCACTTCTTATAATGTAACATTGACATTGTGTATGTGATTTATTGAATATCTTAGATCTAAAAGTTAAAGTTTTTCATCAAATTTTGAAAAATTTGACCCTTATTTATTCCATTTTATTTCTGGGTACCCTACTTTCTGGGACTCACATTCCATCTCCCTTGATATCATCAGATCTGTCTCAAAATTTCTGTTTATACATTTCAGCCTTTTTTCTCTCAGTTTGGATAGTTTCTTTGCCAATATACTCATGTTCAGGGATCTTTTACACTGTTTTAAAGTTTTGTCTTCGCCAATTCCACTACACGCCCATTCTGAATCTCTCTTTTTATTTTTTTGGAGTGGGTTTCCTTTTTATTTAAATTCAATTAATTAACATATAGTGTATTATTAGTGTCAGAGGAAGAGTTCAGTTGTATATAATACTCAGTGCTCATGCCATCAAGTGCCCCCCTTAATGTACATCCCCCAGGTACACCATCCCCCCACCCACCTTCCCTCCAGCAACCCCCAGTTTGTTTTCTATGATTAAGAGTCTCTGATGGTTTGTCTCCCTCTCTGATTTCATCCTGTTTTATTTTTCCTGGGTTTGTTTCTTTTAGTAACTAGCCTCA
>ML112042.1:0-45897 GCA_003697995.1 Taxidea taxus jeffersonii
ATAATGCCCTTTGCTTTCATCCATGTTATCCCAAATGGCAGGATTTCCTCCTTTTTTGGCTGAATAACATTCCATTGTGTGGATGTCACATTTTCTTCACTCATTCATCTGTTGACAGACACTTAGATAGTTTTCATACCGTCACTATTACTGCAATGAACATGGGGTGCAGATATCTCTTCAAGAAAATTATTTTGCCTCCTTTGGAAATATACCCAGAAGTGGGATTTCTGGATCGTATGGTAGCTCTACTTTTAATTCCTTGAGGAAGCTCCATACTGTTTTTCATAGTGGTTGTATCAGTTTACATTCCCAGCAACAGTGCACAAGGGCTCCCTATTCTCCACATCTTAACCAGCATTTGTTATTGCCTTATCTTTTTTAAAGGAATAGAGTTTGAAGAAGACCTGTAGAGAAGGTGAACAGAGTTAGGGGTAGGACTATGAGTTAAGACTAAGGAGTCTTGCCAGCCAGCTAAGAACCCACTTGAAAAATACAGTTCTCTTTAAGGAGGGTTGACTGTGTGTTGGAAACTGAAGGACAGCCTGAGAGGAAGACTTTTTTTATAATGAGATGTAATTTACATATACAACTAGTAGGTATACGGACACATTTTATCTAGTTTCGTTTTCCGCTAGCCTGGAGAGTGTTCCTTAACAGTTCTCCTAATGCAAGAGTGCTAGTGACAAATTCTCTCAGCTTTCATTGGTTTTTATTTTGCATTCCTTTTTTTTTTTTTTTAAGATTTTATTTATTTATTTGTCAGAGAGAGTGAGCACAGGCAGACAGAGTGGCAGGCAGAGAGAGAGGAGGAAGCAGGCTCCCTGCCGAGCAAGGAGCCCGATGTGGGATTCGATCCGAGGACGCTGGGATCATGACCTGAGCCGAAGGCAGCCGCTTAACCAACTGAGCCACCCAGGCGTCCCTTTTGCATTCCTCTTTAAAATATTTTCTTTGGATATGGATTTCTGGGTCGATAGATTTTTTCCTCAGTGCATTAATGATGTTGTTCCAATATTCTCTGTTTTGAATTGAGAAACCAGTGGTCATTTTTACAATTATTCTTCTGTTTCTCTGTAATATGTCTTCCTCTCCTCATCCCTCCCCCACCTCAGCTTCTTTTAACATTCTTTTTAATCATTTGTTTAACCCATCTTGGCCTACAATAATGTGATTAGAATACAGCGTGGGGTGGGTTGTTTGTGTATATGTGTATGGGGCTTAAAGTATACTGAGCTTCTTACAACTGTGAGCTTATATTTTTCATGTCCTTAAATCTTTTCAATCATTATTTCTGTAAATATTGTCTTTCTCTTGTCTCCTCCTGGTAATCAAGTTATGCACACACTAGACTCCTTGATATTGTATCACAAGACAATTGTCTCCGAGATTCTATTCATTTTCTTCCAGCATTTCATCTCTCTGTGCTTTCATTTGCATAATTTCTGTTGTTCTGCCTTCAAGTTCATCAACCTTTCTTAAACATTATTTAATCTGATGTTAAATCCCATGATCTTTTCATTTCAAATATTGTATTTTTTAGTTCTAGAATTTTCATTTCTTTCTATGTTAAGTTTTTCTTTCTTTCTTAAGATCCCTACTCATTATGTAAATGTTTTCCTTTATTTATTAAATTATAATAGCTGTCTTAAAGTTCTTATTTGCAAATGTCATCATCTTTCTCATTTTTGTTTCTCTGTTTCTGATTTTTTTCTTTTGATTATGGATCATGTATTTATGCTCATTTAAATGTCTAGGAAATTTGAATGGTGCATTATGGGTTCTACATTTTCAAGGATTTTGCCTTCTTTCATGAGAGAGTTTAATCTTTTATTTTCATCAGACATTTCAATTGCTCATGGATCAACATAGTTCTTTCAAGTTTTGTTTAGAAACTTTTATTAAGCCAGTATGGAATGACTATTACCTTAAAGTTAGACTAATTCTATTCCTAAGGTGCTACCTTTCTATGGGTTTTATTTAATTTCTGGAATGTTCATCCAAAGACTCTATTCTGCTGACTAGAATGCTGTCCCCCAGCCCTGTGCAAACTTTGGTATTTGTTTAGATCCTGGCTCCTCATAGTTGTTTTCCTCTGGTTGATGTTTTCAGTCCAGCTTCATGCCATTTTTCTCTACACATACACAGGTTAGTATTCAGCTAAAAGCTCAAGGCAGTCCCCAAGCATATTTTTAAAGCTCTTTTTGTACCTAGGTCCCTTCTTTCACTTACCCTGTCCCAGAAATTCTAGCTGCCTTAGTGTCCTGAGTTCTGATCTCTGGCTTTTCAGCTCTGTGAGGCAGCTGTGATCTGGGAGGGCTCCTCTTCTTTGGCCTACTGTCTGAAACATGCCTCTAAAAGAGAGCAATGCTAGTCGTGGTGATGACCTTGTTTGTTTCTCATCTCTCAGAGATCACAGTCCTGCATTGCTTTTAGTTCACATCAGAAAACAGTTATTTTATAGAATTTGTCCAGGTTTATAGTGATTTACTACAAAAGAGCTAGTGTGGTATCTATTAGTCCATCATGGCAGGAAACAGACATTCCACCAAACAGAATATATAACTACTTGACACCAAGTACTGTGTTACTCTTTGAGCCTTTACAAATAAATAGCACATCCCTGGCCTCATTATCTGGTAGAACAGACAGTTACACAAATAAGTTCAATGATGTCAGAGGAGCTTTCATAGAGGAATGTACTGAGTGTCAAAAAAATAAGAGGAGGCAATATTTAACTATCTGAGGAAGTCAGAAAAGATTTCCTAGAGGAGATGGCATTTAAGCAGGAAGTTTCTATTTTGCTAGTTGGAGAGAAGAAAGACACATTTAGCAAACAAAAAAGAATAAAGTGTATATGCACAGTAAGAAACACTAGATGACTGTTGTATAGGTTCTACAAGGGTGAAGGAAAACTGTTACGATGTGAAACTAGAAAAATAGGGTCTAATTCATGAATGTCTCATTAAATAGATTGGTTTATCCTGGAACACGTAACATCAAAATGATTAAAAAGCAAGGTCTCTGTGAGACCCTGTCTATAGTTTATTAGCTGAGATTTTGTATAAGTTTATTATTAACCTCAGGGGTTTTTGTTCTTTTAGTTTTTAAAATAAGATAATGTAACAAAATGCCTTATTAGCCCATTGATGGTTAATGTAGTTAATGCCTGTGAAGCACTCAGCTCTGTGTTTGGCATTTAATGCTCAAACATGGTAGCTGCTTGTGTTATTGTTATTTCTACAGGCATATGGGAGCTAGAGTTGGTTTGTGAGGTGGTGTGTTTTGTGAATAAGCATGTGTTTTTAGAAAAAAAAAATGCTGTTGGCTGAATGAGGGATAAAATGCATGTAGGAGAAGGATTGGAGAAGACCAGAATATGGAATGTCTAGAAGATATGCTCAATAGAAACCAAGAAGGTCCATCTCTGGAGGCAGAATCATGGCATGGTCAGTGCCTCACATCATGAACCAACTGCTTTGACCCTGTTACCTGCATTTATTCAATGCTCATTGGCATTTACCAATCCCTAGACAAGGAGATATCATTACCAGGGGTGATAGGCTCATTCAGACATTCATTTAAAAGCATTACCTAATGTGAGCATGTTTGCTATTTGTGGAAGATCATATTTTTCAAAATGGTCACAACAATAACTCCAACCTCACATGTTCTTCTTGTTATGCAACATTGACACTTTATCCATTAATTCTAAGTGGTCTTGTCACTGGAGCAAAATGGAGCTATGTGACTTCTGAGCCACAGTCAAAAGGCAACACAGGTGATAGCTGTTCCTCTTGGGACACTTTCTCTTTGAACTCAATTGCTATGCATGAGAAAACAGAGCTGACACAGAGAGGCCACATATAGATTTTGTGGGTGACAGCCCCAGTTGAGGTCCAACAGTGGGTACCAATATCTAGACATGTGCATGCCTGAGGCCATTAACAATTCTGACCCCCATCTTCAAGTTATCTCTGCTCCACTATGTGGAGCAGGGATGAGCTCTCCTTGCCAATCCCTGCCCCAATGCTGATTTATGAGCTGAAAAACCAAGGGTGTTGTTTTAAACCACCAAATTTGAAGATTTAAACCACCAGATTGCTTGGTAAGCAGCAATAGATAACTGGAATACTATTTTATATTTTCTCCCTTTCATGGTTACTAAACATACAACTGCTAGCATTTTAGGGTCCTCAATTTTTAAAAGGTATTAAAAGGAGTCTCATATTAACAATAAAATATGAAGACCAACTGAGCTAGGAATTTTAACTGGTAAAGTATAACAGAGGCATTGTAACAATGATATTGGTTAGTTTTTTTCTGATAAAAGAGTATTCTCTACCTGTAAGAAATGCAAAAGAGTTTCCTGAAACTGGATTCTATCTCCCATAGCAATTATCTTGACAATATATTTTCCTTTTACTCATGATAATGCACTTATTTCCTAACCAGGCATAATTTGTTTTTTAAAAACAAGAAAATTATGCCTCTCTTGATGTTGACAAAACCAGGTGAGCTTAAGTAATTGGAAAAACAGGCATCTTTTGAAATCATTTCTGACATTAGGAAAAGGAAGGGGAAAATGGGGGGGGCGACCAGAGGGGGAGGCAAACCATGAGAGACTATGGACTCCAGGAAACAAACTGAGGGTTTTAGAGGGGAGGATGTGAGGGGATGGGTTAGCCCAGTGATGAGTATTAAGGAGGGCACGTATTGGATGGAGCACTGGGTGTTATATGCAAACAATGAATCATGGAACACTACATCAAAAACTAATGAGGTACTGTACAGTGACTAACATAATAATAAAGAAAGAAAGAAAGAAAGAAATCATTTCTGTCAATTTGTCCCCTTTCCTTCCCTCCTCCCTATACTTCTTCCACACAGCACCTTGCACACACTCTCAATGTGGTTGCAACAGTTGGCAATAACAACTAAAGATTAGGCTTCCCAAAGAGAGAAAGACTAAGAAAACTGGAGCTGGAAACATCTCCCAGTAGTTAGTGCTCTTCTCCTTAAAGATGACTTGTGTGGAGGGGGTTCTGCTACACCTGGTTTGAGATAACAGTAGGTTTCCCAACATTCTGGAGAATTGTTGTTGAGGCCTTACAAATGGGAAGGGATTGTGTAGACTATGAGATACCACAGGCAGATACAATGAACATCTTCTCCAAATAAACACCAGGACACAATGATCCAATTAATGGTATGACAATGGGGGAAAACATTTGAACCCAATACCTATAGTTTTTCTACTGCTCTGGGAGAGAAGAGATAATAGTCAATGATAGCTCAGTTATTCTAATCCATTTAGGGAATATCCCACCCTATTCTAACATACAGCATGTGTCCATCAAACTGGCCAGCATTAAAAATAAATAAGTAAATAAATAAATAACCTAAAAAACCCTTTTTATTCCTACCCAAATAAAAATACAGTTCCCTGTGAAACCCAGAATTTTTTTAATCCATCAGTTTCTGTTATTATATCAAATGAATTCTTACATTTGCATGTCACTTATACATTTTGAATTTGTGTCTCAGAAATTCTCAGTGAATTCCCCCAACTGACTACTGCACAAAGACTTGGAGTAGTCTCCAAAAGAGGACATAAGATGCTTACTAAGTGTTTGTTGATTGATCATTAAAACCAGAAAATGATGCTTTGCTGTGTGTTTTAAAATGACTGATAAGAAGAAATGGCTTAAGACAAGGCTAATCTTTTAGGGAGTCTGAGAACCCAATTAAATCAGGAAATCTACCCCAGAAAAAGGCACAGGACACAGGGTATCCAATTTTTATTACAATTTCAGAGAGTGCATAGACTTCAGGTTAAGAACCTCTGCCTAATGATGACGTTCTGGACGGAATATGAACTTACTTCTTTGAAATTAAAATCAGTCACCATTTATTGCAAACCTACTAGATGTCAGGCACTGGAAGAGGTCCTCCACTTCTACTTCATCACCGTACTGAGAAGTAGAGATGGCCACAGTTTACAGACCAGGAGCTTTTTTCTCTCGTCTTTTCTCCACGACAACTATTAACATTCTCAAGATTCATTGTTCTTCCAAGGAACACATTCTGGAAACTGTTAATATAGTCAAAACTCTTTATTTTAAGGGTAAGAAAATTGAAGCTGAGAGAAAGAGAGAGAGAGAGAAGTAACGTGCCTAAAGTCAGATGGTGAGTTGGTACAGGTTGAGCTTGGAACCCAAGCTATCCATCTATTATAAGAGAAGGGTATTTATGGGCCAACCCCAGTCAGTTATTTGTTGCAGACTGTTTGGCAGATGGGGAGATTCATTAATTCCAGCCTTTCCATCTTCCTTCAGTGGCCAAAGCAGGCTGTGAAAGAAATGCAAGTGTTGGTAGGTGCAAGTCACTCAGCATCTATAGAAAGTGAGGGGATGTGTTCAAGCTACTGATGATGTCTGTTCCATCTGTGTATCCATGCATATCAGATCTGTGGATTTGTTTGTGAGTTGGAAGTCTTGGCTCCTCATTTCAATACAGTTAAGCTCCATGTGAGAATCTACAATGGAACACCATTTGGAAACTCAAAGAAATACTTCTGGAAATAGCAACCAAGATAATGAAAGGTTTGTGAAGCAAGCCAAGAAAGATGATGGCTCTGGGTTTATGTCGCCTGCAGAAGGGAGAGTTGAAACAAAGCTTAATTTTAACCCATTGAATTCAATCATTTTCCAAATTCTGTTAATTCTACCTCCTCAGTGACTTCTTTTTCTGCTTCTCAGTCCTCCGCCAATGCTCTCAATATTTATCACCTAAATCAGTCATTTTCAACACCATTAGATCTAAAGCTTCTTTCTCTAAAAAATAAAATAAAATAAAACATAAATAAATAATAAACAAAATAAAAATAAAATATTTTATGCCTTATATATTATTTGGAAATGAAAATCATATATTATATAATCTATCAACACATATCATTTCACAATCAGTAACATAATGCCCTGCATTTAATCCATGGAGAGGTAAAGGAAGGTAATTTATAACAAAATGATACACATTTTGGTAAACTAGTGTACATAATCAAGTAGTAAAATGTTTGCATACTTTGAGTGCATAATTGCAAATACATACCAGTATAGATGTGTTGGTTTGGGATTCAAATATCATTAGTGTGTATATACATAAAACAGAGTTAAATGTCAGACTCTGACTATTATAAAAAGAGATGTTCAATTTTTATGTGGCATTCAGGACAATTCTGGGTTATTTGTAGCTGTCCTGTACAATACAAGATGTCTGTATTCTTAGCCTCTGTTCACTGAACACCAGTGGAAAACTCTTAAATCCCTCAAAGTTTCAAAACAGGCCTTAAAAGCAGTATTACCTCCACTGAGAACCACTGAGTCATTATAATAAAATCTTAGTTGTTCCTCCAACTTCTAATCTCTCTCACCTACCCTCCACATGCCCACCCCAGTCAACTTCCTCAAATGCAGGGAAGTCCTTTCTCCTAAACTTTCATGTTCCCTTCAGTCCAAATTCCTTTCACCTGGTAAGAGACCTGGGGGTTGGTCTGGCTAGCAAGGGTTTCAGAAAGTTGGAGCCAGAACCAGGACCTATAGTCAGAGGTTTATACTGCTCATTTCCTGGGTGTATTACTTACATCTTTTCATAGACATAACATGCAATGTTTAAAACAAAGAAGTATCAGGGCCCCTGGGTGGCTCTATCAGAGCCTTCAGCTCAAGTCATGACCTCAGGGTCCTGGGATCAAGCCTGTGTTGGGCTCCCTGCTCAGCAGGGAGTCTGCTTCTCCCTTTTGCTCTGCCGCTCCCTCCAACTCATGCTCTCTCACACATGCATGCATGCTCTCCCTCTCTCTCTCTCAAATAAATAAAATCTTTTGAAAAACAAACAAACAAAACCAAAGAACTATATATAGCCTAGAGTCTATATACAAGACTCTATATAAAGCATTCCAGTGTTCCACTAAGTGCTTTGAGAAGCCCTTGTTAAGGTCTGGGTTGCATAGAAGCAGGGGCATGATGTCAAGGTTCCTCAAATGTCCATTCTCTCCTGGTGACTCAGGGAGTGAGTGAGGCTGGTATTGGAGTCAGCAAGGATCTGGAAGTTCCTTGTCTCTGCTTGTGCTCCCTCTCTGGTTTCCTGGTCTGGGTTTTGGGTATGCAGTAGACTGTGGACTGTGTGTAGGCCCAGAGCAGCCAGAAGAGGTAGAAGATGGATAGGATGATATGAAGGATGAAGGATGGCGAATGAAAGTGTTGACAACCTCCTCCTCTGCGTAGAGCCCAGCAACAGTCCTCCAGGTTCCTTAAGGACAGCTCAGAAAAGCCAAAGAACATCTGGTACTGGAGATCATGTCCTGGTTCTTGGCACCTATCAGCGCATGCCTCCAGAACTCTGTCAAACCCAAAGAAGAATGAACATGGATACTCCACTAAGGGGTGGGTATACGGGTAGAGTAGAAGGAAGGAGTTGAAAGAAGGCTAGAAGTTTAGAATAAAGTAACATGCTGCAAACATAATTTCTTTGAAATCTCATGCTTTATCTTCATGCTTTATTATTGTTATATTTCATAGTACAACATAATATTTATTTTTATACCTATTTAGGTGTGTGTGTGTGTGTGTGTGTGTGTGTGTGTGTGTGTGTGTGTGTAATCTTCCCCACTAAAGCAGATCTGAGCTAAACTAGCACTCCAGGAATAAATGTCATATTTCTCCTATAGTTTCAAGTCACCAGGAGTGGGTACAAACACTTCATTTAGGACAACTTAAGTTCTTTCTATTTACCTGTGGCTCTTCAAGGTATTAAGCCAATCATGGTGCTTTGGGGTCAGGGTCTTAGCAGGAGAGAAATCCATGCTTTGGGGAGACGTTCCAAGGAAAATAATGTGGTTTGGCAGGGAAAATCTGCAGTGGCACTTGTGTAGGAATAGACCTTTAATTTTAGGGCCCAGGTGATCCTGTCTAAGTGAAAGTCAGTATGGATGGTGAAGAGAGAGCTGGTTTATCAATTCACCCCATAATTATTTACTGAATCCCTACTTGAAGTGCCAGGTACTGATGAGAGCTAATGTGGAAAACTCAGAACTGCCTCTTTAAAAAAGGACTATGTGGCCATGGTTAGACAGCTAATGGGTCATGCAGAAGGGAAGGTTCCTTCAGAATAGGGCAGTGGTGCAGATAGCTGGGAACTGGAGCAAAGAACCCAAGTTCATGATGCAGTCTTCCATGAGTGGGTGCAGAGATCTTTAGGATTCTAGGGACATGCTCGACCATAAAACTTTAGGCCTGGGTATGTTAGCTCAGGTTTCAGGACATCTTCTGTTTCTGATTAGAGTAGTTAATGTTGGTAATAGCAGTCAGTCAGGGTGGTGACACGCCAAAGTGACAGTTCATAGCTTTGGCCTTCTGTTGCCAGTACAGACAGTCCCTGACATAGGATGGTTCCACTTTACAATAGTACAAAAGCTATATACATTCAAGAGAAACTTTACTTCAAATTTTGAATTTTGATCTCTTCCCAGTCTAGCTGATATGCATGATATTCTCTCCTAAGGCTGGACAGGGGCAGTGAACCACAGCTCCCAGTGAGTCACGGGATCACGATGGTAAACATGCTGACAACCGTTCTGTACCCATACTGACATTCTGTCTTTCAGTACCACACTCAATAAATTACATGAGATATTCACCATTTTATTATAAAATGTGCTTTATGTTAGGTGATTCTGCCCAGCTGTGTTCTGAGCACATTTAAGGTGGGCAAGACTAAGCTATGATGTTTGTGAAGTTAGGGATAGTAAATGCATTTTCAACTTATAATATTTTCAACTAAATAATGAGTTTGTCAGGATATAATCCCATTGTAAGTGGAGAAACACTTGTATATGTTCCATTAAGCAGACCTCTTTTATGAGCTACTCCACCTCTGGGTTTCGAGAGGAAAGCATCCGTCTGTAGTCCATCCTACTTCCGAGCTCCACTGAAACTGTGTTCTTACGGGTCACCATCAACTCCATACCATAAAATGTTAGTCTTTGTTTTATGTAACTGAGGTGAATGTGACACTGCTAACAACTTCTTGGCTCTGTCCTTGAGCTCCTTTGACACCATGCTGCCCTATTTGTCATCCTGAGTCTCAGTTCCTTCTCACTTTCTTCTACTTGCTCATTCTCTTCTTCTTGAGCTTTAAAACCAACATGCCTAAGGTACAGTTCTAGGCATCTTTCCCTCAATATTCTTTCCCTAATCGCATCCACATATTTGGGTTTTATTACCCTCTATTCACTAATGACTGCATCCGCCCCCCCTCTCAGCAAACCCCTCCATTTAGACAGCTTCTTGCTCCACATATTTTTGTGATGATTTATAGGCAGAGGTATGCCAGAGTAAGCTCCTCCTGGATCATCAGAACCTGTTGCTAAGTTTCCAGAATTTTTTTTTAGTTGCTTGTTAAACCATTGGGAGCTTGAAATCAGATATGATGGAAGCATCTATAGCATGAAAATCAGGAAATGCTACAAATCCCCATCCATTTCCTTTCCTCCGGAGAAGTGTTTTACTGGGTGCCACAGTAAAACAGAAATGTTTTACTGCCATAGGCGCCTTTAACTTAGCATTTCAGTACTGCTCTATCAGTACTCCTCCTTCACCTCAAACCTGGCTCTGTTCCAACATTGCCTCCCAGAATAGTGAGGGAAACCACCCCCCACCCAGTTGCTTCAGTTGAAACTTTAGGGACAACATGGACATCATTCTCCCTAATTTCTTTATTTCCACCCATTTCTCTGACTTATTTTTTTACTCAATTCTATTGAGCTCTAATTTACATGTACTGAAATGTGGCCATTTTTAACTGTATAGTTTGATGAGTTTTTGACAATTGTATATACATATGAAACATCAGCTCTATCAAGATATAGACTATTTCTTTTTTAAAAATTTTTTTAATTTTAATTTTAATTTTTTTATTTTTATTTGTTAGAGAGAGAGAGCATAGGCAGACAGAGTGTAGGCAGAGGCAGAGGAAGAAGCAGGCTCCCTGCCAAGCAAGGAGCCCGATGTGGGACTCGATCCCAGGACGCTGGGATCATGACCTGAGCTGAAGGCAGCCGCTTAACCAACTGAGCCACCCAGGCGTCCCTAAAAATTTTTAAAAGATTTTATTTGTTTATTTGACAGAGAGAGAGTGAGAGAACACAGCAGGAGGAGCAGCAGAGGGAGAGAGAAAAGCAAACTCCCCACTGAGCAGGGACTCCAAGGCAGGACTCAATCCCAGGACCCTGGGATCATGACCTGAGCTGAAGGCAGATGCTTAACCGACTGAGTCACCCAGGTGCCCAACATACAGACTATTTCCACAAGCAAATCAGTTCCTTCATCCTTCTTCACAGCCAGTTATCACCACAACTGACATCAGGTAACCACTGATCTTCTCATAGATTAGTTTTACCTATTCCTACCTTTTCTAGGAATGGAACCTCGTACATCTATACTCTTTTGTGTCTGGCTCCTTTTACTCAGTGACATGTTTTTTACATTTATCTGTGTTGTTGTACCTCTCTCCAATTTTTCCTTTTCATTTGAGTAGTATTTCACCATATGTCTGTACTGCAATGTGTGTGTGTGTGTGTGTGTGTGTGTGTGTGTGTGTGTGTTGAGATTTTATTTATTTATTTGACAGAGAGAGAGACAGTGAGAGAGGGAAGAGCAGGGGGAGAGGGAGAGGGAGAAGCAGGCTTCCCGCTGAGCAGGGAGCCCGATGCGGGGTTTGATTCCAGGACCCTGGGATCATGACCTGAGCCCAAGGCAGACACTAAACGACTGAGCTACCCAGGTGCCCCCACAATCTGTTTATCCCTTCTTTGACTGGTATATATCTAGATTGTTACTGGTTTGTATCTAGTATAAATAAAGATTGTATAAAGATTTGCATACAAGCATTTTTATGGGCACCTGCTTTCATTTCTTTTGGATTTGCAGATGTTGTAAGACTCTTTTAGAAAGGCAGGATCCAAACAGTGCTGCTAGAATTTCTTTGTCTAGTGGCAGAATAGTATATTATTGCTTTCTTTGTTTTCTGAAAGACATTGTATAGGATTGTTATTATTTCTGCCTTAGATATTTGAAAGAATTCACCAGAGAAGCTATCTGGGCTAGGAATTTTCTTTGTGGAATGTTTTTAATAAGAAATTAATTTAAAAAAATAGATATAGGACTGTTTGGAATTTCTAGTTCCTCAAGTCAGTTTTGACCTTTTTTTCCCAAAGGTTTCTTTTGTTTCATATCAGACACTAAATTTTTTGGAATAAAGTTGTTCATAATAACTCTTATTATCCTTTTAGTTACTGTAGAATCTGGAAGAACATCCCCTCTTTCCTTCTTCACATGGATAAGCTGGCCTTCTTCCTTGTTTTTCTTGATGAATTTCAATAGAAGTTATTAGTTTTATTGAAATGTTGGTCACAGAAGCCAATCAAGATGGTCATACACTGAGTGGTGGGTCATAGCTGCGGGACTCAACAGCCAATATGTACTCCACTGGGCAGACCTCCTTTATGAGTTGCTCTTATCTCGAGGCTTCTAGACGAAGATATCTGCTTGCAACTCAGGGCCTAATGTTTACAGGGTTAACTTACGGTTTCACTGATTTTCTCCATTATTTGTGCATTCTCTATTTGACTAATTTTTGCTTTTATTTCTATTATTTTATTATTTCACTTACTTTCGGTTTGTCACCTCTTTTTGTA
Source organism: Taxidea taxus jeffersonii (assembly GCA_003697995.1). NCBI lineage: Eukaryota > Metazoa > Chordata > Mammalia > Carnivora > Mustelidae > Taxidea > Taxidea taxus. Next base: position 12,758 of record ML112042.1, read on the forward strand.
TCTTTTTAATACAGAAGCTGAAATCATTCATTCGATTTTTAATATTTTCTACCATAATCATTTAAAGTTCCACAACTTCTTTTAGGCACTGCCTTACCTGCATCCCACGGATTTTGATATGCTGTCATTTTACTTTCATTCAGTTCAAGATATTTTCTAATTCTCCTCAGGATTTCTTTTTTTTTTTTTTAAACCCAACAGTTACTTAAAACTATGTTGTTTATTTTTAAAAAATTTTTCTGTTTATATTTTAACTTAATTCTGTACAAAGAACGGACTCTATGATTTCAATCTTTTAAGACTTACTGATTTTAATCAACTGAAGGATTCAACTTATTTATTTTCCTGCTCCCAGTAATGATGATCCTGTGATATTTACTGTCCAATGTCTGAAAGTGCTTTTTGTTTCATATCTTTTCCCCAGTTTTCTACTCATTTCTACATGGCAGTGCACATCCTGTGTCTGTTAATTTGTGATGACGCAAAGCCTCCCTGACTTACTGAATCTGGCTCATAATGATTAGCTTCCCTTATTGCTCACTTATCCCTCAAGTCTCAACATTCCCTCTGACTGCCCTGCTCCCCCAGAAACTTGGTTGGAGCCCTTTTTTGCGTGTGCGTGTTTTTCAGCATCCACAAACTTTTTCATATTTGTATGTATTCCATTCTATTTTCCTGTTATATTTTTACTACACCCCATAAAGAATATGTATTTTATATATAAGATTGAACTGCATGAAATGTCTACTATTTGATCACTTTTTTGATCTGCAAAACTAACAGCTTCCCTTGGTTCAGACTAATATGTATAAAAACCAGTATTTATGCATATATAGAGAGGTTATGGGGAATCAAAAAACAGCTCTGTCTTTTATGAAATATTTTTAATTTATACTAGTCCTTTCTCAGAGCCTTTGAAGGTGCCCCTACCACATTTCTGAATTCTTGTTATAAAGCCACTGTGAGGATCAAATGAGATAATGTATGTAGAACAATGAGACAAGTGTCTGGTATATGGTAAGTGCTCAGTAAAGTTTAGTCGTGTTGCTGTTCCACTGGTGGTGTTTACCTGCTGCCCGTCAGTAGGGCTTTGTCTCTGCTAGATGCCAGGCAGGTCCCTCAGACCGCTGCTCACTCTGATATGTCCCTGCCTCATGGCAGCCCCTTAGAACCCTCTCAGCTTTTCCTCAGCTCTCTGCTTTTAGTTAATGCCCAGGAAAGGGTGTCCATTCCTTTGTGATAGGGACAAAGTTCCTTGGGCTTCAAGTTGGTTGGGAAAATCCTTATATTCGATCTCCTCATCTCTCCAGGAAGTTTCTCAACTCCCTAAGACCAGCTTCATGACCAGCATTTCTCATTTCTGATGTGGAAAGGGGACTGGATCTCAAGCACATTCAGTAACCTTTTAATCTTTTATTTGTTTTTTTGCTTGTTTATCTTATTCTTATTTTTTATCTCCAGTAATGTTTGGATTGCTTGGCCAGTTTTTGACTGAGTTCCGGACTAGGGTGTCCTAGAAATAAGATGTTACTGATGGCAGGAGCTGCTATCCGACGGACCTGGTGTTTCTATAGCTGCCCTGTCAGAATCTCCCAGGAGACTGAAAGTAGAAGTGGCCCCAGTCCTCCCTTTCAACCATCAGCTTAACCAAAGTGAAGAAGGCCCTTATCTAGAAGTCTTAAAATCTGGTTCTTGTCTACCACTTGCTGAGTGACTTGACCAAATTCTATTTGCCCTTTAGACCCCAGTTCTTTCAGCTGTGCAAGGCCCTGTTGATTCCCAGGTTCTATGACTTACTCTAGTTTGTTTGTTTGTTTGTTTTTTAATGCATTTTGGGGATTTCTATACAGAAGAAATTGGAGGAGGAATTCTTTTTCTGAACTACATCTTTCTTGGACAATGCAAGTTGGTAGTTTATTAGCTAATGCTTTTGACCTTTTTAAATGGAGGTTTAATTTATTATCTAGGAAAGACTCTGTGCCCTCAGCATTAAGGACATAGAATGAACCTCAATACCAGAAAGACTCAACTTTGTGTCCCCCCCCTCAATCATGAGAGTGAATGCGTCAGCTCCTACTTTGAAGGTACCATTTCTCAAATAATAATATGGGGGATAATGATTCTTGGCCACCTACCCACATCAGAATATTGTCACTACACATTATTTAAAAGGCACTCTAAAATAGTGCTTCTCCTGGGATAACTAAAGTGGAAAATGGCAGTAATCACAGGTGCATATACCTCCGTGGGCTGCATTAGCCATGGTCCCTTGGAAGTAGTGGGGGCTGCTTAGCTGATAGGAAAATTGTAGGCATGTGGGCTTAGGTTCTGTGAGGAGCAATTACAGCCCAGAATACAGAGCAATTGTAGGAGGAAGTTGACAGCTGTAATTGAAGAGCATAATATGATAAGTCAATGGAGTGAAAAGGAGAGAAAAGAGTGCAATCCACAACAGCAGGATAGCAATGAAATCCCTGTGTTTGATCATTTTTGTGTCTCGTTTCTCTGTCTAAAGAGAAGGACTCCATAGGATTGGAGGCCAGGATTGAATCCTGATCTTACCGTCTTGAGCAAATCATCCTCTCTCAGGCTTAATTCCTTCCTCCGTGGAAACTAGGGTGGTAATGTTTTGCAAAGTTGTTGCAAGGAGTAAATGAATCGCATATGTAAAAGCAGCTCATGATAACACTACAAGACCATAAATATACATTCTTCATTCTCATGATCCACCAGACCCTGGACTGGTCATAGAAGAGATGCAGGTAGAAATGAGATAGTGCCTGCCCCTCAGGGAAAAAGAGGCTCTGAATGAGAGACGCACATACACAACTATTCAGGACCAAAAGGCAAACCATTGTTTTACCATAAAAGAATCCAACTCATTTCAAAATATTTCTTGCAGGCATTTTAAAGATCTGTCAGCTCCTCTTTTACTGTTGATATAGATCATGTCCATAATTAAAGTGGATATATCTGAATATTTTTTCTCTATCAAAAGCATCAAACATGAGTTAATCCTTTAATAACAATGATCACAACCACAAACCACTGTATTTATAATACTTTCTGGGGTTCTGAAGATCTGGAGATATCCCTATTTAAAAACTCAGTAATTAAAATGAATTGTCAAGTAAAGCCAATGTTCTAAATTGTGTCATTGCTTAAGCACCAATCATCTAAAAGGAGAGTTGGGGTGCCTGGGATGCTCAGTCAGTTGAGTTTCTGACTTTGGCTCGGGTCATGATCTCAGAGTCCTGGGAATGGGCCCCATGTCGGTGAGGAGTCAGCTTGTCCTCTGCCCCTCTCCCTGCTTGTACTCTCTCTCGTTTTCTCTCAAATAAATTAATAAAATCTTTAAAAATAATAAAAATAAAAAAACTAAAGGGAGAGTTAGTCCCAAGAAAATCCTGATCTGATTTGAGCATCTAAGGAGCATGTCATTGAGGGTTCTTCCTGCCTGGGTCCTGGCTACTTATCGAACCTGAGACCCAGGGCAGAAGATAAGCTCCTTCAAAGGGGTGTGACCCTCAAATTCCCAGCCAGAGATAAATTATTTTTAAGATCCTGATGCAGCCCAAAGTAGTCTTAGCCATTCGTTGACCTCTGGTTCCCCCAACAACTGTTCATAGAAACCAGCTGTTCCACGTTCTACTTCCTTCACCCCAATCTTTGCCATTTGCTGCATTTTCCTGCCTTAAACTACATTCAGCGCCCACAAACCATTCCCAGGTCAAATCTTACTAAATGACTAGACTCCTATCTTTGTGAAAGCAGAGGGGCATACACTGGCTACAATAGAGGTAACAATGTAAAGAAAAAATATATTACAGATAGGGCCTCAGGAAAGAAAGCTGCTTGGAGGAGACAGAATTGCAGATAGGCTTCAAAGAAATGTTTTGATTTCAGATGATGTAAATGACAAGTCGTGAAGGTTCTCCAGTAACTTCTCTGGACCCAGAGCTATAAATGCAGTGAGGCCCTACTCCCTGGTCTTTCCCAGATAGAAGTTCTCCTCTTGTTTTGCTCACCAGGGAATTCTCTGCTCCCCATCACCTAGGGAGAGGGCTTTGGATCTTTCTCTGCTTCTGAAGGAGAGCTAGATATAGAATAGGTGTCCACAGAATGCAGCAGGCCAGTGTCTGAACTATTACGTCAAAGTCCATAACTTTCCCTACTCACCCCAAATCTATTCCATGTCTGAAAGTTCTCTGCTAGAGATTTTTTTTTTTTTTTTAAATTTCAAAAGCCTTTCGGTATTCTACAGAACACATAGCTGGTGTTCAAAAAAATTTAAAGAAATAAATATACAGATGAATACTTCGTAGGAGAGCAGATCTTAAACTGTTGCCAGCAAATACTTTCTTGAAGTTAATTCACAAATAGCTGAAAATAAAGTCATGTGGGAACAAAAAATAAGGATAATCCATTTTGGAGAGTAGTTTGCAGTTTCTAAAAAACTTCCATACTCATCGTTTTATTTGATTGACATAACAAGTCTATATTAGCTTTTGCTACCTAAAAAACCACTCTAAATCTTAGTGGCTTAAAAAACATAATCAATTATTCTCATAGAGTGGGACTCATCCAGGTGGTTTTGCTCATCTTAGCTGGGTTGTTCATGGGTATAGGGGTTAACTGGGGGTCAGGTGATGTAGGATGCCTCATCTGGGACAAAATGGCTCTGCTCCACCTGCTGGGACTAGTGAGTTAGCCTAAGCATGATCTACTGGTGGTAATAGAGGAAGTCCACCAGAAAGCAAGTAGAAACACAAAGGCCACTTGAAAGCTAAGCTCAAAACTCTTTTGCTGTCATTTCTATTTTATTTTATTGGCCAAAGCACATTATATGGCTGCACTCAAAGTCATGGTGTAGGGAAATAGCCTCTTCCCTTTGGGGGGAGATCACATGGCAAAAGGCATGGTTATGGGAGCAGGTAAAAAATTAGGAAACTTAGTGCAATCTCTTATAAATACAATGAGGTAAAAGGGCAAGCATTACTATCAGTGTGCAAAGAACCTGAATCTCAGAGAAGTTAAATAATCCCCTCCCCCCCATGGAGTAAAGCTGGGTCTTTTGATACCAAATGCTTCTATTGTACCACTTCTATTGTACCACAGAAGATTTGCCTAGGAACCCATGTGCTAAGGTTAGATTGAGGGGATTCTAGGAGAATGACCCTTGAGAGACTGAATATGTCAACGGTCAGTGGCCAGACCATATATATGAAAACAGAACTCTGACCCACAACCTCTGCAATAGCCAATCCCGGAAGACAAACCACAGCTTCTGCAAAATTGACCCCAAACAGTCAGGACCTGACCAATAACTGCCAGCTGCCCTAGTCCCCCTACTTCTGCTTTAGGGCTAATCAGAGAAAGCCAAATATGCTCCCCTAAACAATCACATAGGATGCCACTGTTCTAGGTAGTCCTCCTTCAGCTCCCCATGCCAAAATCTCCAATCTCTTGGGGTATACTTGAAGCCTCCCCTTTGCTCACTACCAAACTTTCAGACTCTCTTGCCTGCTTTTGCCAGAAGTGTAATGGTAGCTGACTCCCTTGCTAAACCAAGCTCTAAGTAATATTCTTTGCTTTTTCTCATTGGGGTGGTCTTTATTTCCACACCCTGGCACCTAGAAACCAAACAGGAGACTCTTTAGGTCCTGCCTCTAAGGTCAGGGGAATGGAGACTGGGCCCAAAATATTCACTTTAGATGGCCCCAGTTTTTCCCCAGCATTGGGCAACCTTCTTGACTCCAGGAAGTGATTGAAGTCTTTATTTTAAAAATGTTTTATCCATGTATCCTTTTCCTGCAATAAGCCATGGATTTTAAGCATTGGCATCTTGGGTCCTATGAGTTCTCTTAAACAAACACTGACTAAACACAAAACTGGAACCAATCCATGTCTGTCAACTGCTGAATATGTAAGAAAATGTGGTACATCCATATAATGGAATACTTCTCAGCAATTACAAACTAAACAAAAAAAGTGAGATACAATAAACCGCATGTCACATGCTTCCACTTATATGACACTTTTAGAAAAGGCAAACTTCTAGAGACAAAAAGCAGACCAGTGGTTGCTAAGGACTAGCTGTGGGAGTGGGGATTGACCACAATTGGGCAGAAAGGAACTTTTTAGGAAATATTCCCTCATTTAGGACATTCGGAAATATTCTAAGATGGATTGTCATGACAGTTGCCCAACTGTGTACATTTACTAGAAACCACTTAATAGGAATTTATAATCAGTGAAATTTAGGGTATGTGTTTTATACCTCAATAAATCTGTTTAAAAAGAAGGCATTTTGAAAAACAATGTGCCTTGGCAAAGAATAAACACATAGCGTGGATGAAAAGGAAACACAGTCAGGAGAATTGCCAAGCACCCAATGTTTGCTATAACACTAGTTGCTACAACCTGTGGAAGCTGGATACTCAGAACTCACTCCTTGAATATAATTCTACTATGACTGGAGTGGAACCTTCTCAAGAGCCTTCTGTTTGAGCCATTGTTTCTTACTTTTGTTGGCTTTTAGCACCCAGAAGGTCAGCACTGGTAGGCATGGCAGGTACTTGGGCTTTGGAGTCAGACAGACTCAGGTTTCAACTCTGGTTCTGTCATGTATCCCCTGTGTGACATGGGGCATATAATTTGGCTTCTCCAACCTTTGATTCCCTCACATATAAATTGGAACTAATAATTCATATCTCATGAGGTAGTTGTGAAGATAATATGAATTGGTATGTAACAAACTATCCCAAACTCGATGGATAAAAACAATCATTTGATTACATTTAGTGATTCTATGGGTCAGAAATTCTGGAAAGTTTTGTTTGGGTGGTCTGTACCTGATCCACATGGTATTAGTGGGGACACCTGGGCTGGGGGTTCTACTTCCAAGATATTTTCTTCACTTGCATGCCTGGTGCCTCCATGATCATATGTCCTCTAATCTGTTAGTGCCTTTCCATGAGATATGAGCTTCTCACAACATGGTGGTGTCAGGGAGTTGGGCTTACACAATGGCTGACTTCTCCAACAGTCAGGAAGCAGAAGCTGCCAGGCAAGTTGGGGCACTACCTAGAATGGCAGAGCATCACTTTCACTGAATGTTATTGGTCAAAGCAGACCCAGGACACACCCAACCCCACACAGGTAGGTGTGGGTGAGTTAGAAGGTCACATTTTCACCTGAGTGTATGGACTGGGAGATATTATAGAGACAAACTAAAAATACAATCTACCAAAGAGTTAATGGCCATGTGCTGCAGGGGTTGGCAAAACTTTACAGTGAGGACCAGATAGTAAATATGTTAGAGTTTATAAGCCATGTAGTCTCTGTCATGATTTCTCAACTCTGGTCTTGTAACACAAAGGTAGTCATAGACAAGATGTCATAGATAAATTCTAAATGAAGAGTTGTAGCTGTTTTCTAATAAACTTTTATTTACAAAACAGGGGAGGCCACATTGGTCCATGGGCTATAGTTTGTGACCTCTGACGTAATTCATGACATATAATAAGTGATCAGTAAAAGTAGAAATCATTATTGTCATCATTATTAAGAGCCTTTAGAAAGCCCCTAATCCACTGTCTACCTCTCCTTCTATTTATAAGATAACCTGACTTAGCCAACACTCAAGTTTAGTGTTTCTGGTCACCTAGACGGGCTCTCTTTTCACTTTCCTCCATGACTGGCACCTACACTTCAGATTCCAGTAAACACCCCCCCAACACACACACACACACATTCCACCTCAACATCAGCTCTCCTTCTCTCTGATGGAGCCATGCAGGTTTGGTGGTGTTTATACCATACTCTCTTTAAGGCTCTCTTTAAGGCTCTTTTTAAGAAGGAGAATATAAAATTGAAGCAAGAGTGAATCTACCTAGAATGAAAAAAATACCACAATAAATACTTTTTAAAATGCTGAAAAACCCACAAAATCCAGGAAAATGGCATATGCTGACATCTGTCATATCTCCCCTAAAATCTAATCAAATTTTTATTTGATTTTGTAATATCATTTACTCTAAAGAGACTAGAAAGATAATATAGTTTTCTTCTACCATGGTTAATCAATTCTTTATAAAAACATTATTGATAATTTAGGAAAGTTCCTTTACACTTTAATCAATGAAGCCATCCAAAGTTTTAGGATTGTTGTCAAACAAGGGAACTTCTGTCAAGTTTTTTTCTTGTGTGAGTAGGAAGTTCTCAGGGCATTTCAGGTTTCTTTGTACAGTGACTCATTTTAAGTACTCTGAATCAAGCTGCTCATTAATGAGTTTGCTGTTGATGTCCTTGGTATGGTATATATTATCGGTTTTTTATTATCCTTCATTGACATTATCGTTCCAGGTCAGGTTTACAGAATATTTTTAAATTTTCCAAAGTGCTTGCATGATTCACTTCACTTTGTTGATTGGATTATCAAACAACCCAAGAGTTACTTACTAATTTTATTAGAAAGTTATCTTTCTCTTTTTGTTTTTTTTTTTTAAAGATTTAATTATTTATTTGACAGAGACACAGTGAGAGAGGGAACAGAAGCAGAGGGAGTGGGAGACAGAGAAGCAGTCTTCCCACTGAGCAGGGAGCCTGATGTGGGCCTCCATCCCAGGGTCCTGACCTGAGATGAAGGCAAAGGCTTAAGGACTGAGCCACCCAGGTGCCCCAGTTATCTCTTTCTCTTGATGAAATATTGTCTTTGGTGATTTTTGGTTTTGTTACAATTTGCCTTTCAAGATCAGAAAGTCTCTATCCATTCCCTCACTTGTGTCGATGCCCATTGTCCTGAATTTTATTAATGTTTTAAAAAGTCCCTGAATTTTTATTATGAAAGGTTTTTAACATGCAAAGTAATTGTTTACTAGTACAATAAATATCCAATAATTTTCATCTGAATTGTCTTTCAACTCTTCAATAAATAAATATTTAAAGGCTAAAACAAGGTATCCTTCATGTATGCTCAAATCAGAAAGCCAGAAATTCTCACTTGCTTTACTAAAATGTTCCTATGTCTTTTCAAATTACAGCTAAAATGGTTTATTTGAACATTACCAACTTTCTGAATAAAATTGTGCTTCTTATTTATGTTCAGATATGTGAAATACATAAATGTGTCCCACTCAACTCAGACCGAGTATATCTCCAACTTCCTTATCACTAGACCACCCACCCACAGTACCAAAACAAAAAACAAAAAACCCTACAATCTATTTAACGCTACCTGACACTAGCAAATTTGAGATAAAGGCAGATTCAGAGTAGGAAAGGACTGTGATTTTAACTAAAAGTGATTAAAATAACCTTACCCAGGAAAACAGTATGGAGGTTCCTCAAAAAGTTAAAAATAGGGCTACCCAACACCCAGCTATTGCATTACTAGGTTATTTGTCCAAAGGATACAAACATAGTGATTCGGAGGGGCACATGCACCCCAATGTTCATAGCAGTAATGTCCACAATAGCCAAACTATGGAAAGAGCCCAGCTGTCCACTGACAGAAGAATGGGTAAAGAAAATGTGTTCTATCTATCTATACATAATGGAATATTACTCAGCGATAAAAAAATTGCCATTTGTAACAATGTGGATGGAACTAGGGGGTGTTATACTAAACAAAATAAGTCAGTCAGGGAAAGACAAATACCATATGATTTCACTCAGATGTGGAATCCAATAAACAAAACAGACGAACATTGGAGAAGGGAAGGAAAAATAAAATAAGATGAAAATAGGGAGGAAAACTATAAGAGATGCTGAACTCTGGGAAACAAATTGAGGGTTGCTGTAAGGAAGGTGTGTGGGGGGAAGGGATAACTGGGTGATGGGCATTAAGGAGGGCACTTGAAGTAATGAGCCCTGGGTGTTATATGCAACTGATGAATCTCTAAATTCAATCTCTGAAACTAATAATACAGTGTATATAAACTAAACTGAAATTAAATAAAGAATTTCTAAAAATACCTTAACTTGGAAAATTTACAAGAACAAACAAATACATTGCTAACTTCTATCCCCATGCCCAGTTTTGATTTGGGGTTTTTCTCTTTTTTAAGAGAGAGAAGGAAAGGTGGGCAAAATAGCACAGCAAATATGGGAGCAGGGGATCAGCGACCTCTTCTGCTAACCACACTGTGAGACTCATGGCAAATCTTTTCCTCTCCAAGCCTGTCTCTGTATCCTCCACTCAGTATGAATCCACCTTAGCCTGGTTGTAAGTGTCAAGACACAGGGACTGAAGAGGAACCCAGATACCCAAGACAGCGTCATGAGAAACATTTGATTAAAACGATTCCTTTGAGTTTTCATTCTTTGGGATTACTTTTCTCCAAATTTCATCTTTCTTCAAAACAAAAGGCCCAAGGGATTTTTACCCTGACTCCCCTTGCTGCATCATATGTATAATCAAAAAATACCCTTTGGCTAGAAACATGTTGTCCCAGATGCAAAAGAAGCAAGCAAGCAAGATCCACATAATTTCCTATACAATGACTCCAATGAACATTTTGCAGAAGACAATTGATTTCCACCAGCACACTCATTAATTTTCATGACACTTTCTCTAAGTTTTAGAAACAAATGAAGTTATTAATATTTGAAGACACTGGGCAGTATTTTCTGGGCTCATTAAAAAGGCTCCACTGTCAACTAAAGAAAAGGAGGAAGGTCTAGAACCAAAATCTAGTCTTAGAGCAGGCTTATGAAAAGCCAGGAGCCCCGCCATGTGACAAAAACATGGGCTGGAAACCCTGGAGGCATCAAACTGGTTCTCAGAATTGGTACTTCAAGGTCCCGCATGAGTAGAAAGGAATGTAGGCAGGAGCACACAAAAGGGATGGAAGGACTTCAGAAGCCCTCTGCAAACTTCTCCTTGCATCTCAAGGACCACCTTTGGCCCAGATGCCGATTTATGAACTAATCACTCTCCTTGGAGCTGGGGGTGAAGCTGGTGAGCTGTGTGAGAGAAAGATGGATACCTGAAAAGAAACTGATGCTTTGCAAGGAAAGGGTGGAATATGGGCACTGGGCAGGCAACCCACAGTGTCCATGAGCTCATATTTTGGTTTTGCACTCAACTGCTCCAGCCCTGGACTGTCTCAGATTTTCGGTGTCCAACGACAGTGGCCTGCACTTAACTAGCAGTAGAATTTTCTCCTGAGGAAGGAAGCAAGATGAGAGAAGGCAGGGTGTTAAGGAGATGGTGCGGAAAACTGCAAAGCACAGAGCTTAAGAGCAGAGCTGAGGACTAAGATTTCCAGCTCTGTTGTCACTAGCTGTTGGATCTCATGTACTCAGTCTCAGTGCCCAAATGAGCCTCAGTTTCCCCTTTGATTAAATGAGGATAACAGTACTGACCTCAGTGTTGTTATGAAGATTAATTGAGATACTAGAGGCGGAATGCTTTGAGCTTGAAACTTCTAATGAATATTTGATTTAAAAAAAAAACAGCTATTTTATTACAATTTCAGAAGTGAGGACAGTCAATGGGGAAAATGTTGGGGGTGAGGCTGGCAGAGAAACAGCTGGTCCTGGAGGCCCTGTGGGCAAAATTTGATTTGAGGAGAGGGGAAGTGGGCTAAAACCACTCCTTCCTGTTTCTGTTCTGTTTTTATAGAGCAGCCTCAGAGAACTATCACTCATCAGTGGGACAGTTCAGTAGACAAGGACTAGCTCCAAGATCTTAGAGCTCTGCTCCTCCTGCCTCATCTCTTACAAATCTCAAAAGCAGGCATCCAACACAGGGATGTGAACTTGAGCAAGTTATGTTCTTTTTTTTTTTTTTTAAAGATTTCATTTATTTATTTGACAGACAGAGATCACAAGTAGGCAGAGAGGCAGGCAGAGAGAGGGGAAGGGAAGCAGGCTCCCCGCTGAGCAGAGAGCTTGATGCCAGGCTTGATCCCAGGACCCTGAGATTACGACCTGAGCCGAAGGCAGAGGCTTTAACCTACTGAGCTACCCAGGTGCCCCGCAAGTTATGTTCTTTCTTTGGGTCTTCCTTTCTCAACCCATAAAATGCTGATCTCTCATAATCTCTCATATGCCTTTGGCTCTCATATACTGTGGGTCAAGGAACAAGATTAGAATTTGGGCACAGCACTTCTGAAACATTCCCATTTCATCCTAAACTGGGATCTCCTCATGACGATGGCTCTGAACTTCCCTCAGCCATAAAGAACTTACTCTTCTTAGAATTTTCCTCTTCTTTTTGGGGATAAAAAGATTGCAAAAATCAGCCTCAGAATCAGGGCGTGGGGGTAGATGATTCACTCCCATCAAGTTATCTTTTGAATGTAGTTAATAGCTCCCCCTGCACTACCCCCATTCCTTATCTACCTGAATTCCACTGCAGACAAACAAAATGATAATGGCAAAGGCAATCTCAGAGAGACACTAGCAAGTCTGATGGCCTCTGGTAATGAAGTTATTACAAACTCTGCCGCCCACAAAGATCTGGCAAGAACAAAAGGATGGGTGTTTGTGCAGATGCCTTGTCACTTGCCTTAGGCTACCAAATCTTTCCGCAAATAAGTAACTCACTTATCCTCAGAGACCTCCCCAAAGGAAGGCCATCCGTATTCACTCTGATGAAGAGCCAGGAAATTAATAAGAGTTTTTTTAAAGCCAAAAAGTCAATGCTAGCTTTGCAAACCTACCTGAGGCTTTCTAGGTTTTATATGCAGGTTCTCACTCCCATTTGGGAAAACAAATTATTACAGAGTGTTTGAATTTAAGAACTAGAAGGGTTTTTAACTGGTGCCAGCAGAATACATTCAGTACTTAAATCCCTTTTTAAAATATCCAGTAGGTGTCCTCTAGCTTCACTTGAAAACATCTAATGAAGGTTCCAACAGAGAAGATGCGGAAAAGGGCCCTAGAGATGGTGAAATAATGAGGATTGAGTGTGGAAGGATGGGTGATGGAATTATTAAGGAATTCTGCTGGAGGGAAGACAGAGAGTATTAAGACCACACCTTGGGTTTGGGCAAAGAGGGAAGGAGAACTCAGTTTGGACTTCCTCAAAGGTCAGTGTTGGCATGGGCAGCACCGTATGGGGGTAGATGGGCTGGGCAGATAGGAAGTAGGGAGTGCACTACTTCCGTAAGCCATCCTTTCTCCAGTTGACGAGTTTGGCTCTTGTACATCATGGTCTTTCTGGATTGTGTTGCAAGGACGGAAAGACTGGTTTGGACAGTGGGAAACTTCCGTGATGATCCTACATCTACTAGCAATTACCAGTGTAATTCTGATAAGTTAAAAAAATTAACTTGGAAATAGGTGAAAGAGACTGTCAGGCACTCTTTCAGTGCCAGAGTTGACTCTACTTACCGGACTATTCTTCACTATAAGGCAAAAGCTCATTTGGAAAATTTTGGTCCATAGAAATGCAAATCGTTTCTTCCCAGTGGAACTAAGAGCCTCAAAGTTTACAGCTTATGATCCTGTTAAACATAGACCAATGTTTGTACAGCTTGTGACCCTGCAAGCTGTCAGATGGCCTGTACATATCTAGGCTCTCAAATGCTCTTTGGGCCAATTTTAAATCTTACTGCTCTCCATGCTAAGGAGCTCAACAAAATCTGTGAAACATACCCATTTAACATCTGAATGAAAGGCACAGTTTTATCTTTTTGAGTTATATTTTAACAGGCAAGTCACTCCTGCCTCCGAGTATTTGGTCTCCTTTTCTGTTAGAAGATGCTTTAGGACGAGAAGCTGTCCAAGGACCCGGTCTAAGGTCTCTGGACCTAAGCCACCTGGAACTCTCTCTCTCTCTCTCTCAGCTTCCCAGGGTCTCCAGAGAAAGGGCTACCCTCACTCTTCTGAGCAGAGAATTAGAGGCTGCCAGCACTGTCCCTGCCACTCAGCTCCCAGACAGTGGTCAGAACACACCAGGACACTTTTCTGCAAACTGCAGCCATTCAAAGTTTGTTTAGAAGTTCCCAGGAACCAGACTACATTGTTTTCCCCAATTTACTCCCATTCCCCTGCTTCTCCCTCCCCTGAGCAGTCCCTACTTCCAAGATGAGCCTCAGAAATTCCTAGTTCCACATCCCCAGGCTTTTAGTTTAATTAGGATGGTAAGGCAGCTTCCCCTAAGCGTTCACCTATTTGACAGGCGCAAGTGGAAATGGGTGACTTTTGGTGGCCCCTGAAACAACAGAGGTCAAACAACTACGTCCCCCATTCCCACTGCTGCAAAGGGGCACATCAGGATTGCTCTCTAAACCTGTCACCGGCTCTGACGTCTGATGAATCTGTCCTTTTAAACCTCCAGAAGCTCCTCTCCCTCCACCTTCCTGGCCCCAGGATGTCTAGCCATCATACTCTCTGACTTCATGGGAGTGAAGATGTGAAGGGTAGATGGGATAGAGAACACGAAAGGTGAGTGAAGAAAGGCTACTGGATGCATTTAGTATTCCCTGAGACCCACAGCTTTTGGCCCTAGGCTATGGTTAATGACCAACTTGTAGAAAAACTTGTCCATTTCAGAGGATGTCTGATTTTGTTAACAGGTTTGTTTTGTTTCGCTTTGCCGAACCTCCTCAGGTCAGACGTCTGTTTGCCTCAGAATCAGAATCAGCTCAGCGCTCATCGTATTCATAAAATACATACTTTTGTTTCTGATCCCGCCTTGGCTGCCTGGCCTGACTGATAATCCTTGCTTGCAGCTGGGTAAGGTGTTGCTGAATTTCTCTGCACACCTTTCTTCCCTCCAGTGACATCCCGATGCATTATTTCAGGCTACCAGCTAATCCCTCAGCCTGGGGATACACTCATGCTTCTCTCCAGACCAGCCATATCCTATACTTTCACCGTTCCTGGACCAAACATTTGAGGGCCAGGCTAGCTGAATTTGGGTGGGAGGAAAGGCCCACAAGTCACGTAATATTTATTGGATATTGAGTATTTACACAAGGTGCCATAGAAACAAAAGCATCAAATGCTTGGGTATGGTAATCCTGGAAATCTAATTTCAAAACAATCAGCAAAGTACCTATTTAACACCCTGAATGGGTCTTCTTTTGTAAAAACACCTTCCTCCTTCCTGGAAGGAAGAAGCCCCTGCCTGGGGGACTCAGTTGGTTTCAGCTCAGGTCCTGATGGCAGGGCTGTGAGTTCAAGCCCCTTGTTGGGAAAAACAAAACCAAAACCAACACCTTCCTCCTTTATAGGATAAAGAACTTTGGGATACCCTGCTCCAGTTTAAAAAGAAATTTCCCCAAGAACTTTGGGATGAAGGAACATGTGCTTTTCTTTTTTTTTTTTTTAAGATTTTATTTATTTATTTGACAGACAGAGATCACAAATAGGCAGAGAGGCAGGCAGAGAGAGAGGAAGGGAAGCAGGCTCCCCACTGAGCAGAGAGCCCGATGCGGGGCTCAATACCAGAACCCTGGGATCATGACCCCAGCTGAAGGCAGAGGCTTTAATCCACTGAGCCACCCAGGCGCCCTGGAACATGTGCTTTTCTAAGAAAGAAAGCCAACTCCAAGTCAGTTGCACATCCCTTTACAAAGCTTTGAGTTTCAGAGACACAGTTGTCTCCAGGATCACATCTTGAGCAAGAAAATGAACAGGCAAGGGAAGGGCCAAGGTGGACACTCTGACTTTTCCCCCAATGACAAACAGGGAGAGAAAGGGAAGTGCAGAAGGAGAAGCAGGACAGAAGGGGCGGTCATCCCACCCCGCCACCCTCCCCCGCCTTTGTTCTTTCTCTAGCCCTGTCATATACCCCCCACCCCCTCCCCACACCCGCAGGCCTCCACCTACCGGCACCCAACACCATTCCGGGGTCAGGGCTGCCCAGGTGCCCCTGCGCTGCGGGGCAGTTCTCTCCAAAGCCAGCGCCAGGACCACGAGCGGGCGATTTGGTCCCGGGCGGCTTTGGGTCTGGGGGGCCTGCCCTGGGCCAGCATGATTAGGGGACAGCAGAGGGGGCGGGCCTGCACCCCGCTGCGTGGCTCTCCCTTCCGGGCTGGCGGGCGGGGACCAGGGCCAGGGCGGCCCAGATCAGGTCTGGCATCTGCTTGGTCCCCAGGGTCCCGATGCTGGGCCCCACTCGCATCCGACCAGGGCAGGGCCGGCCCCCACTCCGGACCAGTGCTGGAATTTCTTGCAGTCATTTCCAGGCTGGGCGTCTGTCCGCCCTGATTTATGGGCTGCAGCAATGCCCACAGACATAGTAGTAAGATTCAAACGTAACCGCAGCATTGTTTAAAATTTAGACCACCAAAAGACTGTTTTCGGGGAGTATTTTGCCACCGACGTTCATAACTGGCAGAGCAGGGGATATAAAAAGCAGAGGTTTCATGGGCATGACAGAAATTTAGAGCTCTTGTTCGTCTGAGCCTCCCGCCACCCCGCCCTCCCTCTCTCCCTCCACGCCCGCCTGACCCAAGAAAGCAGCTCGGGGGGCCTGGATTGCACAATGAAAACCGCCCAGCCAACCGCATTCCTACAGGATCTGCATTGTGCCTAGAGGAGGAGTCCGGGAAAAGAAAAGAAGGGCAGGGATGTGGGAGGAGCCCAGGGAAGAGGCCTGTTAAAGTAAGCTCAGGATGGGGAAACAAGAGGAGCTGGGAGCATCCTGGAAATCTGAGCAGACGCCTTAAAAGTGGCATTTCATTTTAATTTTTGTGAAAGCTGTATGTGCACAGAGCTCCAGAAAAATATTCTATAACGTTGATTCAGAAATCTGTCTTTCCCCGCCCCCTCTACTTCCATTTTCATGGGCGGAATCAATCAACCTTCCTCTCAATTTTGTCTTCTAGTATTTAATCTCCATGTTTCTACTTCGATTTGCGAAGCCGTCCATGGATTTCCTCCCATCAAGATAAAGATTTAGTTGTCTCACGCCCTCAGCCCTTCAGCTTTTAAGTCCTAATTTTTTGTTAAAATGCTATTCGATGGTGATACCTATTTTGGCTGAATATTGTTCATAGCTAAACAATGCTGAATCGTCTCATTGCCTTTATTGTACAACCATTTGGTTACTCCTCCCGTTAATGATCACCTTGGTTTTCATTTTGTTTCTCTGCATATTTTTCCTTGCGCCCATCTAAATCCTCTCCAAACTCTGATGGAAGTGTGACGTCTTCTCCTTTAGGTTCAGATGCCTCAGGGAACCTCTTTGTTCCCTTTGTTTGCTCCTTGGAAGGATTTCCTCCTGGAGCCTCTGTCAGCCAGCTCCAGTGTGGATTTCTTTCTCTTCTTAGGCCATCTGGGAGACAGTTTCTCTGGCATTCTGAGAACTTACTAGGTTCCTCTGCTGTGTGGAAATCCCTACTAACTGGGCTCCAGATCTTCACTACACTTGGTTTACTTCCTCATTTGGGGAGGTGGGAAATCTCCTCTAGTAGCTAGCTGAAAATGGATAGCAGAAATTTGACATCATGTATGACTGAAAATGAAATTTATTCCACACCCATCTGACTAAACTTTGGCTGGGTATAAGATTCTGTGTTGGAAATCATTTCCCCCAGGATCTTGAAGGCTTCATTTCCTTATCTTCCAGCTTGCTATATTCATGTCAGCTTTTAGTGTCTTGCATTTGAAATTGGACAGAGAGCCAAGGACTACCAGATTTTTGAGGAAATCCTCTAGGATGAAAGGCAAAGACCTTTCCTGAGAAAAATAAGTTAGAGGTGATAGGCAGTACAATTATCAGGAAATGATATATGCATGATGTGGTTTTAGAATATAGATGAGGTTTGGTGGGGTGGGCTCTGGTGCCGATGACCCAGAAAAAAATCTTGAGGGTGTGGGGGTGAAGGGTGCCTGGTTATATACTTGGGAATTTGGGGGAAGTAAGGAAAAGGGGAGATTTTCAAAAGAAAGTTCATATATGAAAAGGACCTACAAGGGGCGCCTGGGTGGCTCAGTTGGTTAAGCAGCTGCCTTCGGCTCGGGTCATGATCCCAGTGTCCTGGGATCGAGTCCCACATCGGGTTCCTTGCTCAGCGGGGAGCCTGTTTCTCCCTCTGCCTCTGCCTGTGCTCTCTCTGCCTGTGCTCACTCTCTCTGTCCAATAAATAAAAAAAATCTCTTTAAAAAAAAAAAAAGGACCTACAAGATCCTGGAGGCCTTGCCATTGTCAAGGTTGTTTTACCCCTGTGGCAAGGCCTTAAGACAGCTGGGAACTTCCCGGATGAATGTCATGCATATGTCACCAAGGAGTAGGGGGTGAAGGTCCATTTGATTGGGGGGTTACGGCTTGATAATAATCACCTTTTCTTTAAATTGGTCCATGGGCATATAGGACTAGGAAGGCATATTTGGAGTCAATATATAGATTAATTTTTAAGGCTTTTGCCAGTTGCAAAGCACAGGTGGGCACAATTCACTCTGCTTTGGGGGAAGAAGTATTTGATGACAGGTCTTTGGCATCAACACTCTGAGTTAAAACTGACTATAGCATACCCAGGTTTTCGTAATGAAGGGTCTGTGGACAAAAGGACGAGACCGATACAAAGCGAAGGTAAAGCAAAGCTTTATTTCATGCCAAGCATCGAGAACCAAACCGACTGGCCAGGGCCGCCTCTTACAGAGAAGGCGGCCTCTCCCTGCCTTACCGACTAACTTTTAAAGGGCAAGGGCCATGTGGTTGAGCCTGGCCGCACACAGGTGTCCAATGAGATTGCAACACACAGAGAAAGCTGCATAGTCAGGTTAGGTCACACACAGTGGCCAACTGAATTACAATTTACCCTATAGTAGCTGTTTGAACTGGCCCATCACTCTGGTCAGAACTGGTGCCTTGGTGTAGTGCCCAAAAGGTGGGGCCCACATTCTTTGGTAGTTAGGGAGATAGTATGTGCGCTTTACTGATTGGATGCCTCCACCTGGCGTGACTCGTCCTTGCATTCTAGGCTCTATTATCTCCACTTGACCTAACCCAACCTTGTATTTGGGCTCTGTTATCAGGGACTGGTTGACCATATTTTACTGGTTTCCCAGACCTGTTTCTAAGTAAGTTCCTCTGGGGGGCAGGGTCGATCTAAGGTCACTGCATAAACAACAAAATGGCTGTTCTACTGGGATGGGGTCGCTCTGGCTAAGTAGGCCCTTACAGTACCCTCTTTTCCATGAAGCTACTGCCATCAGTAAACTAGCTGTCCTTTGCATTTTTAATAGGGGCATCTTTTAAATCTGGTCAACTAAAATAAACAAGATCAATAACCTCATAATAGTTATGCTTTATCGAAGTACAATGGTCAGGTCCAGACATAAGTGTACCTGTGTTTAATGTTTGACAGATTTTAAATATTATTTCAGGCATATATGATGTAAGCATTGGCAATGTAAGCATTGCCTGGTGTTAAATAATCAACTTCCCATTATCCATTGGTGGCTTTTGGTCGGTAAGACACTCTGGACTTGATGTGAAGTCATTAGAGACAGGGACTCTCCCATAGTGAGCTCTGAGGCTCCTTTTACCAGGATGGCTATTGTATGCTTGGCTAAAACTTTTGTTTTCAACTGTACATCAATAGAGGGAGCTTCTAGGATGAGTATAGTATGACTATGAGGGATGAAACCGTCAAGAAGCCCTTTTTGTTTGAGGTCCAGGCTTAACGATATTCTAATTACAAGGAATCGCTGGCAGGTGGGAGAAGACTTGTCTCAAGAGATAAGGGCATCCCCAAGAGCATCATCCAATCCAATCATAAAGAAAGTGGGGCTATTCAGTATCTCCACAAGTCCATACTTAACCCCACACTCTGGCTTTTAAGGAAAAATTCATCATCCCAGCCACACTGTATTGGTCAAACTGATAGCTGAGTTAAACAGTTATCGGGGGATTAATCCCATTTTCCAGTTGTTTAACTAATCATATGCCCATGGGGTCCTGTTATTATCCCCAAAGAATAAAAAGCATGAAGATTACCTATACATGAGCTATTC
Source organism: Taxidea taxus jeffersonii (assembly GCA_003697995.1). Taxonomy (NCBI): domain Eukaryota; kingdom Metazoa; phylum Chordata; class Mammalia; order Carnivora; family Mustelidae; genus Taxidea; species Taxidea taxus. Next base: position 32,681 of record ML112042.1, read on the forward strand.
TGTAGAAATAGAAAAGCAAACAATATTTCAGAACAAAACTAGGATTTAACATCCACAAAAGTTATTGAAGCATAATTTTCTCTATAAAATAACCCTCATTTCCAGAGATAGCCAAATCAAGACTAATTTGTTTGCAAAACAAGTTTAATTTTTAACAGACTTGGCCTAACTATTTACATAAGCTCAGCAAGAATGATTAATCATATAGATCTTTTAGAATCTGCTTTGCTGGAACTTCTTATAAGGAATCTCTAGGTTGAACTCTTAGTAGCCTCTCCAGGCCAGAAACAAAATCAAGTATTTGCCATCAGACATGCCTGTAATACCTGTAGATTTCGGGGGATTCCTCTTCATGAGGTCCCCAATATATCCTGAGGTTCCTGCAACCTGCCAGGAAGTGACATTCTTTACTCACCTGGTGAGGCTGCTGGGAAATCTGCAAGCAAGGTATCAGGCCAACAGTTCCAAGGGGCTTTATGGCTCCATGTTTCATAAAGTCAACCTCAATTCCTTCAAGATTTCTGGTCATATCTGAGTGTATGCATGTCTCTCTCAGAAAAGACATTGCAGCCAAAGCCTTAGTAAAATAACCAATGTTTCCAATGGTGTCCTGTTATCAGGAGAACAGATTTTTATTGAACTTATGCAAACTGACTAAGATTCTCATGGAATAAAGAATATTTACTTATCCAGACTTTTTGAGTTTGAGGGCTCAGGTAGAGAGAAAAGTTAAATGCTTTATTTTGTTTTGTTGTTATTTCTGTATATCATTGATGTCTTAAGAGAAAGTTTCCTTAGTCTGGAAGAGCAAATATTAAAGAGCCAGCAATGTTTTAACCAAGAGTTGCAAAAAAACTATTTAGTCATTTTTCTCAATTCACTTAGTCCCAAATTACTATTCTTGTTCAGTTTGACTACAGCTTTAGTTCTGGAAATTCTTACCCATTTCAGTTTTGATCTTAAATATACTGAATACCTGTATTTGTCCTAAAAGTACTTTATATGAATCTCCCTCAAGATGGAACAGGGACCATAAATGACAAGACTCAAAATGGACATAGTTAAAAATCTGATGAGACGGGACACCTGTGTGGCTTGGTCATTAAGTGTCTGCCTTCGGCTGAGGTCATGATCCCAGGATCCTGGGATCAAGCCCCACTTCCAGCTCCCTGCTCAGTGGGAAGCCTGCTTCTCCCTCTCCCACTCCCCCTGCTTCTGTTCTCTCTCTTGCTGTGTCTCTCTCTGTCAAATAAATAAATAAAATATTTTTTAAAATAAAATAAAAAATTTTTAAAAATCTGATGAGAGGGTACAATATGGCTGGCAAGGAAAGGTTATTTCTATGACACATGACACTTCAATAATCAAAATATTAAGTGATGGTCTTATACCAGAACATATAAACTTTAGGAACTGCATAGCAACTCTAGACTAATTAGAGCATTTACTCAGATATAACCTAAGGCTTATCATTTGTTTAACATTACTTTCGGAGTAACTGAACATACCAAATAAAAAGACCTAATGAATCTAGGAGACTTCATGTACAATTTAAATCTTGGGAAACTTGTTTAAAAAACATCAGGAAGCTTTTTGCTTTTATTGTTGTTGTTTCTTTTTAATTTGACAGAGAGAGAAATCACAAGTAGGCAGAGAGGCAGGCAGAGAGAGAGGGGAAAAGAGGCTCCCTGCCGAGCAGAGAGCCCAATGCAGGGCTCGATCCCAGGACCCTGAGATCATGACCTGAGCAGAAGGCAGAGGCTTAACCCACTGAAGCACTCGGGCACTCTATCAGGAAGTTTTTTTTTAAAGCACGTGCCTAAATAGTATCACAGTTCATTCCAAAACTCAATTGTTTTTATTTAAACAAGGTGACAGTAAGAGATTCCAAAGACAAATATGTGGGATTATAGTTGTTAGCAAAACTTAGCTCCTTTAATATTGAGAAGTTTTAACCAAGTAATTGAAGACCTGATAAAGATTAAACATAGAATCTGGTTTTCTGGGCAGACAAGGGAGGAAAAAAAAAAAAAACACGTTATTTACATTTCCTTATCAAGAGAAGACCAATAATTCAAGAAAATTCTGTCTTTTGAACAGAGAGAGAATTTCAATCTTATACCACTGTACTTTTAAAAACCCTTTATTTTTTTTTTATAAATGTATAATGTATTATTAGCCCCAGGGGTACAGGTCTGTGAGTTGCTAGGTTTACACACTTCACAGCACTCACCATAGCACATACCCTCCCCAATGTCCATAACCCCACCACCCTCCCCCTATACCCCTCCCCCAGGCCTCCTTCAGTTAGTTTTGTGACATTAAGAGTCTCTTTTGGTTTGTCTCCCTCCTGATCCCATGTTGTTTCATTTATTCTTTTCCTACCCCCAACCCCCCCCTTGCATCTCCACTTCCTTATATCAAGGAGATCATATGATAGTTGTCTTTCTCTGATTGACTTATTTCACTAAGCATAATACCCTCTAGTTCCATCCATATCGTTGCAAATGATAAGATTTCATTTCTTTTGATGGCTGCAGAGTATTCCATTGTATATATATACACCACCTCTTCTGTATCCATTCATCTGTTGATGGACATCTAGGTTCTTTCCATAACATGGCTATTGTGGACATTGCTGCTATAAACATTTGGGTACATGTGCCCCTTCGAATCACTACGTTTGTATCTTTAGGGTAAATACCCAGTAGTGCAATTGCTGGGTCATAAGGTAGCTCTATTTTCAATTTTTTGAGGAACCTCCATGCTGTTTTCCAGAGTGGTTGCACCAGCTTGCATTCCCACCAACAGTGTAGGAGGGTTCCCCTTTCTCCACATCCTCGCCAGCATCTGTCATTTCCTGACTTGTTCATTTTAGCCATTCTGACTGGTGTGAGGTGGTATCTCATTGTGGTTTTGATTTGTATTTCCCTGATGCCCAGTGATGTGGAGCACTTTTTCATGTGTCTGTTGGCCATGTGGATGTCTTCTTTGCAGAAATGTCTGTTCATGTCCTCTGCCCATTTCTTGATTGGATGATTTGTTCTTTGGGTGTTGAGTTTGATAGGCTCTTTATAGATTTTCCATACTAGCCCTTTATCTGATATGTCGTTTGCAAATATCTTCTCCCATTCTGTCAGTTGTCTTTTGGTTTTGTTAACTGTTTCCTTTGCTGTGCAAAAGCTTTTGATCTTGATGAAGTCCCAATAGTTCATTTTTTCCCTTGCTTCCCTTGCCTTTGGCAATGTTCCTAGGAAGAATTTGCTGTGGTTGAGGTCGAAGAGGTTGCTGCCTGTGTTCTCCTCAAGGATTTTGATGGATTCCTGTCTCACATTGAGGTCCTTCATCCATTTGAGTCTATTTTCATGTGTGGTGTAAGGAAATGGTCCAATTTCATTTTTCTGCATGTGGCTGTCCAATTTTCCCAATATGATTTGTTGAAGAGGCTGTCTTTTTTCCATTGGACATTCTTTCCTGCTTTGTCAAAGATTAGTTGACCATAGAGTTGAGGGTCTATTTCTGGGCTCTCTATTCTGTTCCATTGATCTATGTTTCTGTTTTTGTGCCAGTACCAAATGGTCTTGATGATGACAGATTTATAATAGAGCTTGAAGTCCAGAATTGTGATGCCACCAACTTTGGCTTTCTTTTTCAATATTCCTTTGGCTATTCGAGGTCTTTTCTGGTTCCATATAAATTTTAGGATTATTTGTTCCATTTCTTTGAAAAAAATGGATGGGATTTTGATAGGATTGCATTAAATGTGTAGATAGCTTTAGGTAGCATAGACATTTTCACAATATTTGTTCTTCCAATCCATGAACATGGAACATTTTTCCATTTCTTTGTGTCTTCCTCAATTTCTCTCATGAGTACTTTATAGTCTTCTGAGTATAGATTCTTTCCCTCTTTGGTTAGGTTTATTCCTAGGTATCTTATGGGTTTGGGTGCAATTTTAAATGGGATTGACTCCTTAATTTCTCTTTCTTCTTCTTGTTATTGGTGTAAAGAAATGCAACTGATTTCTGTGCATTGATTTCATATCCTGACACTTTACTGAATTCCTGTACAAGTTCTAGCAGATTTGGAGTGGAGTCTTTTGGGTTTTCCACATATAATATCATATCATCTGCAAAGAGTGAGAGTTTGACTTTTTCTTTGCCTATTTGGATGCCTTTAATTTCTTTTTGTTGTCTGATTGCTGAGGCTAGGACTTCTAGTATTATGTTGAATAGCAGCGGTGGTAATGGACATCGCTGCCGTGTTCCTGACCTTAGCAGAAAAGGTCTCAGTTTTTCTCCATTGAGAATGATATTTGCGGTGGGTTTTTCATAGATGGCTTTGATAATATTGAGGTATGTGCCCTCTATCCCTACACTTTGAAGAGTTTTGATCAGGAAGGGATGCTGTACTTTGTCAAATGCTTTTTCAGCATCTATTTAGAGTATCATATGGTTCTTGTTCTTTCTTTTATTAATGTATTGTATCATATTGATTGATTTGCAGATGTTGAACCAACCTTGCAGCCCTGGAATAAATCTCACTTGGTCGTGGTGAATAATCCTTTTAATGTCCTGTTGTATCCTATTGGCTAGTATTTTGGTGAGAATTTTTGCATCTGTGTTCATCAAGGATATTGGTCTGTAATTCTCTTTTTTGATGGGATCCTTGTCTGGTTTTGGGATCAAAGTGATGCTGGCCTCATAAAATGAGTTTGGGAGTTTTTCTTCCATTTCTATTTTTTGAAACAGTTTTAGGAGAATAGGAATTAATTCTTCTTTCAATGTTTGGTAGAATTCCCCTGGGAAGCTGTCTGGCCCTGGGCTTTTGTTTGTTTGGAGATTTTTGATGACTGTTTCAATCTCCTTACTGGTTATGGGTCTGTTCAGGTTTTCTATTTCTTCCTGGTTCCGTTGTGGTAGTTTATGTGTCTCTAGGAATGCATCCATTTCTTCCAGATTGTCAAATTTGTTGGCATAGAGTTGCTCATAATATGTTCTTATAATTGTTTGTATTTCTTCGGTGTTGGTTGTGATCTCTCCTCTTTCATTCATGATTTTATTTATTTGAAAAACCCTTTATTTTAATCTTAATCTGTTCTGACCACACCTAAAATTCCTTTCCAAAGATTTTCTTTCACAAACCTACAACTTTCTTTGCTCTCAGATTTTGTCCCAAGCCATTTCTCTCCAAACAACTATCTTATTTAGGACAAAATTACCTTATTTTACCTTCAATAAAAATATATTCCTTATATCTCTCTTACATATCTCCTACTTTTTTTTTTTTTTTTAAAGAATGAGAGCACAGGGGTAAGGAGGGGCACAGATAGAAAGAAAGAATCTTAAGCAGGCTCCATGCCTAGCGCAGAGCCCAATGTATGGCTCAATCTCATGGCCCTGAGGTCATGACCTAAGATGACATCAGGAATCAGACACTTAACCCACTGTGCCACCAAGGCATTTCTCTCCTACTTTCTTATATACAGAGTTGCTTCCCTTATTTCCATCAGTCTTAATTACATTTAGTAGAATTTTGCACTCCTAGAAACCTTAGTCTCCAGTGAAAACAAAATAGTAACCAACTGTGAACTGTTACACCATATCGTTTTAGACAGCAAATTTGTGAATCAGTTAAGCACAAAGCGTGTTTACCAGCAGGCTCAAATATCCTTAGTTCCTTTGCAATAAGTAGTCAAAGGCACAAATCTATGTCCAGTTCTCAATGCTTTAGCAGTTTATCCTATTTTGGAAAAGACCTAGATGTCCAATGAATTTAATCCCACTTACTATCCAGGCAAAACTATTTAAAGTCTCAGGCTACCAAAGATTCTGAGATCTATCTTAACAATTACCCATGAAAACTTTGAGACAGACAAGATTAACCATTTTAGGTCATCTTTTTGCTAACAAATTGCAACAGAGATAACATGTGCTTATCTGACCTTTAGTAAACCTCAGTAAAATAAAAGTTTCATTGTTGATGCTGATAACTCCAAAGACATGTCTATCTTAATTAAACCAACAAACTTAAATTCATTTAAATACTGAATTATATTCCACCTGGACCCTCTTTTAAAAGTCAGTTTGCTCCCCATGTCAACTTTTACCTGAGACACTGGCAGGGAAACCTGGAATGGGTGGTGTTACGTTCAAGGCATGCTCTTCTTCACTCCTTGACAGTTAAGGGAGGAGGAGGAGCCAATGGTGAAGGAGGTGCTGAAGATGATGGTCTAGAAGCCCATTATGCAGGCTGCACCCAAGGTGGTGCAGAAACAGGAGGAGGGGTAGAGGAAGGCAGAAGTGAAGTGCTGCCAGAAGGCAGAGAAAAGGGTTGTGGGTTCTAGAGCTCACCGGCTCCAACAGTGAGAAAGGGACCGTGGGGGCTAGGTGGGGATAGATAGGGGGCTCCATGATTAGGCTCACATAAATTCCAAAAATGTGTAGATATAAGGAATCCAGAGGTAAGGAACACTCCAGACCACCCTGCCCTAAGTGTCTGAGGGAGGAGTCTTATTTATGACTGTCAACTGTGGTCAACAGAAAATAAACAGACCCTAAATAAAGGTAAACCATTGAAGATATTATCCTAGTCCTGCTTACACAAAGGTACTCTCAGTAGAGAAGTGAAAAAGATTTACGATCCCTGGTTAGCTTTCTATAAAAGACCAACCCTAAAAGCCCTCAGTGGCAACCCCATTTGGACCCCTCCCACTCCAGAGAGCTTTTTTCTGTATAGTTGCCTAATAAACTTCTGTCACTTTACTCACCCTCCCTTGTCCATAAGACTCATTCTTCGACACCATGAGACAAGAACCTAGCTCTCCCACTTCAAGAGAAGCAGACACCATGTTTTCCCACCAACAAGGGGGACTAGGCAATCCATGTCGGGCTAGAGAAGGCACGGAATTTCCATGAAACAAAGGGAGTTTTGGCAGCTGCTTGGGAATATTTTTTTAAATCCCCGTCCTGAGGTAGACTAACCACAGTTGGCTCCAGTTATAGCCGTTAACTCAGGAAATGAGTGCGGGAGAAACCCCCACATCTATTAGGTAGAACAGTGAGAGAGAGAGAGAGTCGAGTCCCCTTCATCTGGGATGACCTATATTTCCTCCAGCAAACTAGGTTTACTGGAAGGAGGTCTGTTTAGATAATTATCATCCAATATATTGGGGGGAGTTTACTCGCCAAACACTTTCTGCAAGAGGCCCTTAGGTCTGGGTACTGATTGAGAGCTCCAAAAGACTGAATGGACCTAATACCTTTATTTGCCCTATTTCCTGCTGAAGATCTAACTGATAGAGCCGACTGAGGCCCTGTGTGTGGTGTTACAGGAGCTCAGTCCTTTCCTAAGTTTTACAACCTGAATTGTTTCCAGTACGTTAAAAAGGTATCCCAAGGGAGAGTCCCTGGGGAGTGAAGCAGAAGCCGACTGAGGTCACACTCCTGGAAAAGTAGAGAAGGTCCATTACCAAATCCCCCCTCCCTGACTCCCAGGTGGCATCCCACACAGGATATGCCAGAGGTGCCATGTGTCAAAAGTGACTGGAGGCAAAAAATCACTATTGATCACCCTCCTGCCTCATCATGAAGGCATTCTTGCCATACAAGTCCCCAGAAGGATGATGGCATCCTTCCCATTCCCCATGGCATCCTAGGCTACAGATAGGTACTGGTGAATGGACTGAAATACCACACCAAGTTGTCCCATGCCCTGAAAGCTGCCTTATTGCCCTGCCATTTTTAACCCATGGAGAATACTAGAAAAGTTTTATAAGGGGAAACTACCCAATTTTGTAATTTAAGTAGTTAGTAGAGGACATTGACCAAAAACAGTAAAGATAGAAATCCATCATGGTTGTAAGTGACATTCCAACACATGTAGTCTTAAAAAACTAGCTCCCCTAGAAAATGGTCCCAGGCTGGTCTTTAGTTTAATCGGGTACTGGTTTTGGCTGGCCCTCAAGGTCCCTTGGCCACAAGTGGCTAGAAGAGAGATGTGGACGGGATCACATTAGACCAATGAGGTGGAAACCTCACACAGGAGTGTTAAGATTACCAGCCATCCTGGTGGTGTAGGTGGTTGTCCCATGCCCAAGAGAGACAATTTTGTATATGAACAGGAATAAAGAGAGGGCATCAAGTTTCTGGGTCTTATTACCATCTCAGGCAGGGTACTAACTTCCAGCCAAAAGACAGGGTTTCTCCTCCCCTTAGAGTAGCCATGGGCTGGAGGAATCGACATGAAAGTGTTCCAATAAGACATACTCCTTGAAAAGCCCCTGGAATGAGAGTAAAGGAAGAGAAGAGAAAAGTACTCACCAAGTTTGTGCCAAAGCTCAGAGTCCAGATGAAAAGACTCAAAGCCCCACTTTTGAGTGGCATATGATGTCGTTTTGGAATATAGGTGAGGTTTGGTGAGGTGGGGTCCAGAGCCAAGGGCCAAGAAAGAATTCTTGAGACCTCTTTGGTGAAAAAGATGGTTTTATCAAAGCCCAGGAACAGGACCCATAAGCAGAAAGAGCTGTTGCAATGGGGTTGTGAAAGGTGGCTGATTATATAATATGGGGTTGGGGGAGGTAAGGAAAAGAATTTTCACATGCTAAAGAGGACCTACAAGATATTAGAGGCCTTGCCATGGTCAAGTTAAGGTTGTTTTCCCCTCCAGCAAGGTATTAAGACTGTTGGGAGCTTCCTGGATGAATGCCCTGTACACCCCAGACAGGAGCAGGGAGCAGGGGTCACAGGGTGTCAGCTTGTGCTTTGTCCTTGGCTAGTCTTCTGCTCCCCCACCATGCAAACTAACAAAAGCATGAATGCCTCAGAGAGATATTGAGAGGCTGGAAGACCAATATGGTTATAAGTCTAGGTCCTTTTATGTTTGGTTTTTGCCTTGTTTCTCTCTCCAGAACTTTTGGCGTCTTTTTTTTATCTGGTGTTAGAAATTTCATAATAATATGTCTCGATGGGAACCTGTCCATTCATTGTGTAGGGGGCCCTGGCGTGGACCCTCTCAATCAGGAAATCATGTTCTTTGGTTCTAAGAAAGGTTTTTAAAGTAATCTTTTCATTATTTCTTTCTTTTCATTTTCTTTTTTTTTTTTCTTTCTGGAGCTCCTATTGTTTGGATAGGAGCTTCTGTACCAGTCCCCTACAACTGTTTTATCCATTTCCTAATCTCTATATAGAGGACAAATGGTTGGGCAGCCAGTAAGAGTATTCTCAACTTATACAATCAAAAGAAATCACAAATTAATGATTAAGAGACTGAACCGAGCTAACCAATTAAAAAAAAAAATCAGAACTTTATAGTCAGGAAGATCTGAGCCACTTTTCAGACCCATAATTCATTGGCTGAAAGAGAAGTGGTTCCAAACGAGGAAGATTGCTGCCAAAATCCCCAATCCTTCCTCAAAGAGGTATATGGCCCTTTATTTGGATAACTGTATGCTGGGAAAAGGAGAATATCCAGACATTTTGAGGGCTTTTAGATTTAGGGTCTGAATTGATACTGATTCTCGGGAATCTGAAATAAATCACAGACTGCTATTGGAGTAGAAATATGTGGGGACCAAGTAATAAGTTGAGTCCTGGCTCAGGTCAGACTCACAATCGATCCACTGAATCCATAGCTCAGCTGGTGGTCATTTTGCCAGTCTCTGAAAAGATCATTGGAATGGACACATGTAGAATGCCAGAACCCTTCATTGGTTCTTCAGTCTGTGGGGTAAGAGCTATTGTGATGAAAAAAACTGAGGCCTTCTCTTTCCAAAAATCTCGATACAGTATCACAAAAAAAATATATCACGCCACAGGGGAAATGGCAGAGATTAGAGCCACCCTTATGACCAAAAAGACACAGAGGTGGTGATCTCCAGCCTGTTCTCATTTGATTCATCAGTCTGGCTCCTAGAGAAACCAACCAGATCCTGGAAGATGACAGTGTACTATCGGAGATGCAACCAAGTAGAGGTCTCAGGTACAACCACTGTGCCAGAAGTGATATTTTTGCCAGAGCAAATTAACATGGCTTCAGAGACATGGTATATGGACATTGATCTGATGAATTGATTCTTTCTCAGAAGTACTTTTCATATAGAGAGTATAGCAGCTTACATTTATACTTTCATCCCAGGACCATGTTAATTCTCTCTTCCTCTGTCATAATATAATCTGCAGAGTCTGAACCATCTGGAATTTCTGCAGAACATCACATTAGTTTACTCTGTCAATGATATCATTTTAATCAGACCAGAGGAGTAAGAAGCGGCCAAGTGCATTGGAGACCTCACCCTCCAGAGATGGAAGTCCCACAGAATCCTACAAAGATTCTCTGCCAAGTCCGTACATGTCTTAGGGGTACAGTAATTTGGAGCATGCCACAACAGCACTTCCAAAGTGAAGGGCAAGTTATTGCATCTTGACCCTCACACCACTAAAAGGAAGCACAATACCTGATAGTCCATACTTCTATGATTCATTTGCCAAGGGATAGAGAAAGCTGCCAACTTGAGTGGGACCCAGAATAGGAAATGGTTCTGCAGCAGGCCCACAATACAATGCCCTGCCACATGGCCCATACGATCCAGCAGATCCATTGGTACTAGAGTTAGCTCTCATGCCAGGCGGTGTTTACATCAATCTCCAGTAGGAGAAATACAATTCATAACACTTGTGTTCTGAAGCAAGACCATGCCATCTGCATCAGAGAATTACATGCCATTCAAAAACCAACTCCTACAAGCCACTTGGCTACATAGAGGTAGAACTCCTGATGGTGGGATATTAAAATATGATGGAGCCAGAGATGCCCATCATGACCTAGATTCTGAAAGGCCCATTTAGTCAAATGCTGGCTCATTATAATCCATCAGAATATGGAAGTGATGCAACCTGGAATTGAGCACAAGTCAGACAAAGAGAATACAAAGGAGCTGGGTGAAGTGGTGGCCCAGCCCCCAGGTCAGCCTCCACTGGTGCGCTAGTACCTCTCCCTCAGGTCATAGCTGATCACCTGTTCAGGGAGAGGCTGTTACTTAGGATCAGTCAACAGAGGAAAGAAAAGGCCACTCTTTCTTCACCAGTGGTTTAGTTCAATTATGTGGCAAAAGCTGAAAATAGACAGTAATTAATTAAGATAAGGTCATACTAGAGTCCTTATAAAATAAAGGAGAAATTTGGATACAAAAATGCACATGTGAAGAACACCACCTGAAAGTGAAGGGGGAGATCAAGGTGACATTTCTACAAGCTAAAGAAGTCCACAAACTTGGCCAGAAAACCACTAGATCCTAGGTGAGAGGCTGGAGCAGATTCTTTCTCACAGCCCTAGTGAACTAACACATCGCATAATATCACATTAGATCAATGACCAAAGTTGTAGCAAAAGAGTTACAGCAGAGGTGATAAAGACATGGAATTCCTTGGTTTCATCAAATATAGCTCAATCTGGAAGCTGCCACCCGACAGATCAATGACACAGCCTCTTAAAGAGGCAGCTGGGGTACCTCTTAGAGATGCTGCCTTGCAAAGATGGGTCACAATCCCACCAGGGTAGAGTATACATCCTGAATCAATGACAGCTGTGGGTGTGGTCCCAGTAGGTAGTGTATGGGTATGGAAATTAAGAGGTGGAAGGACAGGCGACCCTGTTTACCATCACTAACATGAAATCAGGTGCCATCTTCAAGGTGTCCCTTCATCCACAACACAAGGCTCCACAGGTCTGGCCATGTTAGGTGGGGACTGCTCCTACTAAGGAACACAGCAAGAACCCCATGACCAGCTATGGCTGGTTGTTTCACAGATTTTTTGCCAATAGAACAGCAGGCAAGAAAGTGTCACTCTCCTGATAATCGGAGGGAAATAAGACTCCTGTTACACAGTGGGGGCAGGAAGAATACATTTGGCACCAAAGAGATCCACTGAGGGCTCTCTTGGTATTTTTCTGTCCAGTTTTATCAGTGGGTGGGCAAATGCAGATGCCACAGACTGAGAAAGACCTTGTGACCAAGGGCCCAAACCCCTCAAGGATGAAGGTCTGGATAACCCCATAAGGTAAGCCACGTGGATGGCACAGGTGCCTGGGAAAGGGGAATGGAGAGTGGATAGTAAAGGGGGATAGTGAATATCCAGTTGCCATCCCAAGACAGATGCAGTGATGGGGCTCAGTTTGTCTGCCGACCATTTTATACCAAGCAAGTTGATTGAAGTGGTCCAAAATATTGACCGTAATGGAAGCTGTGGTCCCCCATCCAGATCCCTGCCTTTGGGACCAGTGCACTCATTCCCTCAGTTTTCAGGAGCATTGCCTGCTAAAGACTTGTAGTTGAGCTCCCCCCAAGGACTCACCTCCAGCCAAAGATAGCTGCCTCACCTAAGTTTACTGCAGAAAATCGGTTTAATTTGTTTCATGAATATTATACCTTCTCTTGTCTTTCTGAGGGATAAGTCATAGGTTTACTGTTGGAATATGTTTTGGTTTGTTTTCTTATCCTTGAATTGTCTCTGTTTTCCTTGACTCCTTACTTTTTTTAATCTTTTTTTTTTTTTTTTTGCCTTCACATTTGGAAAGATACCAAGTATTTGATACCCCTTGGCAGTCTATCCAAATTAAGTGTCTGACACCAAAGAGTTGACTAGAAGCTCTGTAGGGTTGTTGTATGTGGTGGATTCACTCTGGAGCTACTTCAGCTAGTCATTCCATTGGATGAAACACCCCACTCCACCACCACTACCCTTTTAAGTATATATATATTGTTTTTTCACTTGAGCTCATAAGTGTTCCCAAAGAGGACCCATCCACTCTTCCATGTATTTGAGGATTGGATGGGTAAGATCAAAGGTTGGCATGGCTCCCAGGGTTCATGTTGGGGTAAGGGAGTCCCAAGAGTCAGTGTGTAGACCTAAGCTATCTTTCTGATTGCAGGGTGGCACTCCCTCCCTTCACATCGCCCAAGTCCCTGAGTCCAGAGTCCCTCTAAATCTTCACAGACTAAACTTTCATTCTTCTCCCTGAAGCCAGTTAAGAATAGTCACCAGAGGGGCGCCTGGGTGGCTCAGTGGGTTAAAGCCTCTGCCTTGGGCTTAGGTCATGATCCCAAGGTCCTGGGATCCAGCCCCACATCAGACTCTCTACTCAGCAGGGAGCCTGCTTCCTCTTCTCTCTCTCTCTCTCTCTCTTTCTCTCTCTCTCTGCCTGCCTCTCTGCCTACTTGT
>ML112042.1:45997-61558 GCA_003697995.1 Taxidea taxus jeffersonii
AAAAAAAAAAAAAAAAAAAAAAAAAAAAAAGAATGGTCACCAGCTATGGAGGGATGGAGGAAAGACACTTGCCGTAAAAGCTTTCAGCCAGTCCACTTCAGCAGCCTCAGCACCCACCTTCAGAGCCACTGTTGCCTATCTCTCTGCCCTGCTAAGTCAGTGATCTACCACTAGTCGATCAGTTTTCTGGCTTCTGCCCATTCTCTTTACCCTTGTGTACTGATGCCTTTTTTCTCCTTTCGCTCTCACTCAGTAAGGTTTCAAGGAAGCTCAGAGGGAAATGCATGTGTTCAATCCTCTATGTTTAATTGGATGGCATTAACCTATTTTAGAGATGGAGAAACTGAGGCCCAGAGAATGATAATGACTTGCCCCACATCCCATAGCATAACCAGGCTAGACATAAAGTGTCTAGTCCCCAGGCCAATTTTCTTTGTGAAGGAACCAAATCGGTATGAAAACAGGAGGAACACAGAGAGTCCAGGAGGTGGTTTGGGGAAGAGGTAGTGATAAAAGGAGCATGCTTGTGGGAATAGCCTAAGAGGAAAAGAGAAGATAGCGTCAGAGAAAAAGAGATAATTTTATCCTTGGGTTTGCTCCTGACATTTCACTGTTTTCAAATTCCTTCAAGACCTTTATTGTCTGTAGATACCACTCTTGTCGGTGTTTACCACTCTGCTTTCTCAAGTCGGACTCCTATTCCTATTCTCTACTCCATTCTTTCCTAGATATATATAATATTTTAAAAATGTGATTCCACTCAAATTGCCCATATCCTCAAATGCTAGTAATGACCCCTCTTTGCCTATGCGGTAAAATGCAAATTTTCTAGTTATCTCAGTAATTTAAGCTCTTGGACTGGTTGGGGAGAGATGCTGATCGAAAGAAAGAGGATAACTTGACAACAGAAGGGACAGGAAGTGTAGGTGACAGGGAGAAGAAATTAAAAGATGGCTCTAAGGTGATCAGCTTGGGTGACTGAGTCAAATTAGGTCCAGGAAGTGAGACATGCTGATGAGCCTGGTTTTAAACATGGCGTCTGTGGTTTGAGAGGTACATAGAAATGCCTGGCAGACATGGAGATAGGGAGTGAGCAATGCAGCCATGCATCACATGACTTCAGGATTGGCAAGCTCTTGCACGCTTCCTCATCCAGCGAGGAAGGGAAAGAATAGAATAGCTCCAGGAGTCACTAAATCAAAGGGAGTCTCTTCTGGATGGGGGCATTTGGGTAGATTTAAGTAGGGGAGAAAGACAAATAAGAGGGGATCTGCATATCTCCTTTTTGGTTAAAATATAATTGCCTGATCCTTGGGACGATATTGATAACTGTATTACTTTCCTATTTTACTTGTAATAAGTCACCACAAATTTAGGGCCTTAAAACACAAATTTATTATCTTACAGTCTGGAGGTCCAAAGTCTAAAATCAGTCTCATTGAGCTGAGGTCATGTGTCAGCAGGACTGGGTCCTCTTGGAGCCTCGGGGGGAAATCTGTTTCTTTGTCTTTAAGAGCTTCTAAGAGGTGCCTGCGTTCCTTGGCTCATGGCCACTTCCTCCATCTTTGAAGCCCATCATTCCAAGCTCTGCTGTCATCATTAAATTTCCTTTTTCCCACTTTGACACTCTTGCTTCCCTCCAATGAGGATTATTGTGATTACACTGGGTCCATCCAGATAATGCAGGATAAGCTCCTTATCTCAAAACCCTTAAAATAATCACATGTGCAAAATCCTTTTTGCCATGTAAAGTAACATATGCACAGGTTCTGGTAAGTAGGGAATGCATATCTTTGGGGTCGCTATTGTTCTTCCTACCACAATAACTCTCTGTTAACACTAATGACCCTCAATTCTTGTGAAGATATGTCAAGATAGAGACAGAGAGAGAGAAATGAATGAGTGGACGAATGAGTGAAGAGCTTTTAGTGATTCAACAAATATTTTTTATTGGTCCATTATCTGCTAGGTTATGTTTTAGACTATCTGCTAGATCTAGGAAACCAGTGTTTATTCTTACAAACTTGACCCTGCTAGATCTCAAAGTATATTCTGTGTCATATTAAAATAGCAACCAGTTCACTGATTACCATGGAATTAAGACAGAAGAAAAGAAGACAAACTTATTTCCCTCTTTCAGCTTCTGAGTTTTTGCCTACAAAGACAAAGAACAAAACAATACAGATCCAGAGGTAGAAAAATACATCCAGTTCAGAGAATGCATCTCGTTGCATGGAACGAAGGTATATGCGACCGGTGTTTGGAACAGCATATCTGTGTGAACGTCTCCACGTAGCTTGAGTTCTACTGAGGATCACAAACCCCCTACCTGTCCTGGGTGTGAGATGTAGGTGTGACCCTAGTGCAGAGGGCGCTGTTCTTCCTCTAGTCTGAGTGTATGACCCTATTATCCTTGACATGGTCCATGTGGCTTGTGAGTGTGACTGCTGTTTAGACTGTTGGCGGGCCAACCTTAAAACCTCAGAGTATGTTCTCCAGGGGGTCTGTGGTGCTGTCTCCTGTGTGGATTGTGAATTTCCCTCTGTGGCCTCCCTATCTGTCATTGGAGTGGGCTGTTTTCTAGTCTCCCATTTGGGCTGAATGCCAGCCCCAGGTGCTTGGGTCTCAGCAGTGGTATGGCTGGGCTGTGGCTCCTTAAAGATCTGGTTAGACCCATACTCCTGGTTTTCGCTGTCCACAACACCCATGTGACACGAGAAACTTGTAATATCCAAACAGGAGGATGGGGATATTGGTGGTTCTGTCATGTTGTTTTGTGACCTCCACGAACAGCAGCCCAGAGTGCATGCTTCACAATTTTTTGTGTCATGGGACCCATCTAAAGGCACCTCCTGGATGATGGGGAGCTCTGGAAACTTCCTAAAGCCATTCCCGTAGAATTTCTCCAGAATACGCCGCACCACATTTTTCAGGATCCGAATGGCACTCTCTGGGGAGAACTCAGGATTCTCAAATCGAGACCAGGAACACTTCTGGCACCTCTGAGCAAAAAGCCGCATAATCACCTGGCCCTGGGACTTCCGGGGCTCCAGGTGCATATGACAGAGGATGTGCACTTGAGCGGAAGCCCAATTTCGCTGGCATGAGGAACACTGGAACCTGCAGACAGAAGGAAGAAGGCTGTTGTGCCTTCAGGTGATCATTGACCTGAAGGAGGCAGGCCTGGTCTCGGTCTCTGTGATCTCTCCCAATTCGAGAAGGTGCATATGATATTAAAAATTTGCCAAATAAGAATGAGAGGGATTGTGTTTTTTCATAAAGCCTTTTCCTGTGATCCACTGAGCTTCCACCTACGTGGTCCCAAGGTTGCCTCTTTGCTAATAAAACATCTCTGGGTGGCTCAGAGGGAAAAGTAGTTCTGCCACCTGCCAGCGAAACTTGGTCCTCTACATAATCACAGGAAACATATACAGTGACTCCTTTAAGGTAGGCACTGTAAGAGGGGCTACATGGTTAGCCCACTTCATCTTTAATGCTCCCCTCCAAGGGAGGCATCATTAAGCCCAATGTCCAGATAAAGAAACTGAGTCATAAAGGGATACACAGCTTGTTTTTAAAATATATATATGTAATTGTCAAAAGCAGCTGATAATTAGTGGAGACTAACAGGTGGGTGTAAGATCCAATGAGGCAGCCAGTTTAAAAGAGAGATCAGGAAAGACTTCAAAGAGATCCCTGCTAACCCTAACTGTGTGCAGGCCTTAGGCAATGCCCTCTTAGACACCAAAGGTTTCACACTCAGTGGGGGAAAAGACTTCACTGAAATAGACTAGCATATTGCTAAACAAATAAATAAGCAAATAGCAACAAAAAACAACTCTGGGTGAAGGAAGGGGAATCGTTAGTACTTTTCTAGAGCCAAGGAGGGTAAGAAGATGGGGGAGGTGATGGATCAGGAGTGGGAAGCTTCTTTTCAGGGTAACGCAAATGTTCTAAAATGGATTATGGTCATGGGTACATAAACTGTGAATATACTAAAAGCCCCATGGTATGTTGGCTGTATGGTATGTGAATTATATTTCAATAAAGATGCTTTTAAGAAAAAAAAATATATATGTGTGTGTATATATATATATATATATATATATATATGTAAAACCATTATCTTATGGGAATGTAGAAGAAGGGACACTCACGCTGCCTAGGAAGATCAGAGAATGCTTTAAGGAGGAGGGGGCATTTGAGTTGGTCTTTGAAGGATGAGTGTAGGGGAGGGGTCAAAGGACCTGCCAAACACACAGAATATCATGGTAAGGGAACAGAAGTCTGAAAAGGTGTGGGCTTGGTTCATCTTCCATAAGGATGGAGCAAAGGACAAATGGAGTCAGGGTAGGACAGAGAGGGAAGCAGGACAACAGGTGAGGTGGAGAGCACAGCAAAGGTCCCCATGTGCCTCATAAAAGAAGATCTGGTTGCCTAGGTCAACATTTCTCACTGCCGCCCCCCCCCCCCCCCCCACCTCAACCCCGGCAAGGAAGTTGCTCTCTGCAGCGTGCAGGTTCTCTGGGTGTGAAAGGGGGAGATGGCCCCTAGGGGAGGAACATTACTTACAGACTCCAGGGGACTGGGTTTTAGATATCTTTCTTGCTGCACCATTCCCTCTATTATCCCCAGGCCTTCAGCAAAGTCACGTTCAAAGTGATTGTGTGGCCTTCCTCCATTCTTGGGGCTTTAAAGGAAGGCCCTGGTCCCGGGCTGGTGCTCGGCCCAATAGGGCTGCTGCAGCCTAGGAAAGTCAGGACTGAGGGCAGAAATAGCGTAAGTCTCTAGATGGACCAGTCTGGAACAGGAGGTGGTGAGAGAATGGGAGGGCAGGTGTATGGAATACGGAAGCATTCCTTGAGAACTTCCAGAAATAATTAGGGAGGAAACCTAGCAAAAGAAGAAACTTTGGTATGGCTAAGCAAAATGAAAAGAGCACCATGACCACAAAAGAATAGAGATCCTGGGGACGTGGGTTCCTTTAACAAGCTCTCAAAGGCCTCAGTCAGTCGTGGCCAAGCTGACCCCCTTTGCCACAGAAGGTCTGCTGAGAGGTCCCCTCTCCCTCACCTGCCAAATCCTTTCTGCTGATACTGCTTCCAGCCCTCGGCGAGGTACTCTGGCTCCAGTTTCTCGTCCAGTTTCAGGGTCCATGTGGCCCGGGGTTTCTCCTGCTGCATCAGCTCTTGAAATGTCTGCTCCCAGGTCCGAATATCTAAAACTGCTTTCTTCCCCTGAGGCTGGGAAGCCATGTCTAGTGAGTCCTTCTGTCTTACTCAGCAGCCAAGAAGAGGGGAGGGGAAAAAAAAAAGGAAAAAACACATCAGTTTCGTTTTCTCGGTCTGGAATGCGTCAGCTGTCTTCTTAACTTTCATTTCAGGCTGTTTGAGTGCACAAAACAGGTCTTTGTTTTGAAGATAGAGGGCAGCAGAGTTTCGCCAGTTTGTGAAGGCCTCTCAGAGATATTCCAGAGTACAGAGCTCTGTTCTAGATTCTGGAGGCACCAGTAAGTGCCTTGGATATTTTATTTTTCTCTTATTTTTACACCAGGTAAAGCACTGTGCTCGGTGGTGGGATGAATGCCACAAGAAGCCATTTCTCCCCCCGACTGATGCTCATGCTCTCATGGAGACACTGGGGGTACCTGGGGGGACCTGTGTCCCATGCTGGTCTCCTGTGCCCACTGGCCTGTCACCACATCCCCTGGGGGGATTATTCCTGGTCTTCTGCAGGGGATAGCACAGAGAGGTGGGTTACTTTGCCCAAAGCCACACAGCCATTGAGCAGTGTAGGTGGGTAAGAGACTTGAAACCAGGCCTGCAGAGCTTCAAAACCTGTGATATCTCTATCTACCTCTGTCCCTGAGAAGACGCTGAGGATGGTTATGTTAGGTTCTAGGCGGGCACTCTGGAGCTAGGGTGGGAGGAAGCATCTTGAAACCTGACCAGGGGGTTTGGTCTAGTGAGATCCTCTGGGTCCTGGGGCAGGACACCAAGCTAAATGAAAGGATTATTATTTTTTTAAAGATTTTATTTATTTATTTGACAGACAGAGATCACAAGTAGGCGGGGGGGGGGAGCAGGCTCCCTGCTGAGTAGAGAGCCCGATGTGGGGCTCTATCCCAGGACCCAGAGATCATGACCCAAGCTGAAGGCAGAGGCTTTAACACACTGAGCCACCCAGGCCCCCCGATGAAAGGATTATTTAAGTCTGCCATTTGCCATGTAAATTATTGTGCAGGGTGGGACGCAAGCACGTGGGAGCCATCTTTTGGGGACAGGCTAGAAAGAATTCCCACTCAGGGGGAGAAGGGCTAGAGCTAGATGACCTTTAAGTCACTTCTAACTTAGAGTCTGAGATTCTAGAAGGTGAGTTCTGTCCTTCTGGAGTTCAGACTCAAAGAGGGAGCTAAGACAAGCAGGACATTATGTCCTTGGAAGCCCCACTAGGGTTACTGTGTCCCAGACAGGATCAGCCTAAGCCTTCTCAGACTTTCTAGACTTTCATATGCTCCCCTTCTTCCTTCCCTGCCAGAATGCTCTGTTTTATACAAACATTCTATTTTTATAACTTCACACATCAAGGGCACCTATGTCTACACAGACATTAAGGAAATTCTTGCATACCTAGATAATTATAGGAATTTGGAACTGAACCCGCAGGATGTGAGAAAAGCCTGGAAAGCTTTTAGGAATCAACTTTTTCTCTTTATGGCAGTCGTCCACTATTTCCATAGTTCCTTTAGCTTGGGGTTGGAAAGGGCTAGAGGGACTTGGTTTGGTTAAAGGAGAGAAAAAAGAAATGAGAAGTGTAGTCCCAGGGCACCTGGGTGGCTCAGTGGGTTAAGCATCCAACTCTTGATCTCAGCTCAGGTGTTGATCTTGGGGTCATGAACTCAAGCCCCATGTAGGGCTTCACGCAGGGCATGGAGCCTACTTAGGAAGGAAGGAAAAAAAGGAAGAAAGGAAAAAAGAAAGAAAGAAAAGAAAGGAAGGAAGGGAGAAAAGGAAGGAAGGAAAAGAAATGTAGTCTCCCTAACATAGCAATAATCTTACTTACACCTTAAAACAGCTCTTCAACTAGCAGAAACTCTATAGGTAGATGCCAAACCGATACAGAAATTTTTAAGGTGGCTGATCTGGGGAGCAATGAGGCTGGGTGGCCCCTAAGCTATGTCCATTTCCCTGCCTTGGGTATTCAGAATAAGAAAAAAAAATGCATACTAGGATTCGAGTGCCTGCTGCTGGGATGGAGATGCCAGACACAGCTTCACCTGCCAGACCCGTGGATAACCTATCTATTAAGTGGCAGAGCCAGGACTCAAACTTCTCTGGAGCCACACTAAATGCCAGGAAAGTGTGGGCTTGCTTAATAAGTAATGGGTTGCTAGAGGTTTAAAAAAAAAAAAAAAACAGGCAGAAGGAACAATTCAGAGGAATTCAAGTGGGGGATCTTCATGTTGCTCGCCTAAGGGCTGTGCTCTCTGGGCTGGGGCTCCTGGACACATGCTAGGAAGGACTACTGCTCCCCTTAGGACTACTTCTCAGCAAAAGGTCAGCCTGGAGGGGAAGGAAGGCGTTAAGATCACACTGTCCGAGAACGCAACGGAAGGGGCAGGTTCTCCTCACCACTGCCCCTACACTGCACATTACGGAGACAGCCAACTACTTACAACAGAAAGCAGAATGAGACACGTCTTTAAAAGAGTAAATAACACATCTATTAAATACCTATAATCTGCTTGCCCTCACTCTCAGACTAGCAAGAAAGACAGATCTGTGAAGAAGCATCTACCTTCACCTTCCCCGTCTCACTCTTCTCAGCTTATCCTTTTAGTTCAGAGCAAGGAGCAGAGCCAGGCAGCCCAGGTTGGGTCCTAGTCCTGCCGTTCTCTGCCTTGGCGGCCTGGGAAAGCCCTTTTACTGCTCTGTACCTCGGTTTCTCCATCTCAAACGTGGCAATAATAACACCATCTTACGGGGCACCAGGGTGGCTCAGTGCGTTAATGCCTCTGCCTTCGCTCAGGTCATGGTCCCAGGACCCTGGGATCGAGCCCCGCATCGGGCTCTCTGCTCCTCAGGGAGCCTGCTTCCTCCTCTCTCTCTGCCTGCCTCTCTGCCTACTTGTGATCTCTGTCTGTGAAATAAATAAATAAAATATTAAAAAAATAATAATACCACCTTACCTCCCAGGGCTGTTCTGAGGATCGAATGACTTAAAAACGGTCATCAGCCCTTGGCAAGCAAATAGAAGTGTTTGCTACTTCTTGTTGTCACTGCATGGCAGGTTTCTTTGTTAAGTTACCATAAAGCCTTTCTTAAACACATTGGGAATAAAAACAAACAAAAAAAGTATATAGAGATAGTAGTACAAGGCGAAAAAAGCCTACAAATAGTGTGCATATCGGGCCTCAGAGAGCACAAGAGTCACCAAAGAATGCATACACTCCTATCACTGTACATTCTTAGATATACAGATACATTCCGAGATGATCCAGATACACATTCATTCCCATCGCCCTACTGGTACGTGACCCCCCCCACCCGGCCCCGCTCTGTGCACCTCCCTAGGCGAGGCCAGTGCTGCCCCAGGGCTCACATCTGCCCCCCATCTCAACAGGCAGCTACCTGAAAAAAGTGAGCTCAGAAGTGGAACAGTAGGAAACCCAGAACCCGCTACTGCTCAGGCCAAGGACGAGGCCCATTGGAAACTCCACTCCAGAGAGCAAAGGTCATGTCAAAAGGACAAAAAATAAATAAATAAGCCAGAGGAACGGGGTAAAGTCAAAAGACTGGGAACAAAAACTCACCAGAGCAGCTGGTTTCACAATTTCTGGGAAAACTTGTTTGGCTTCAGGCCCCGCACTGTCCCCGTGGGAGGCTGGGGTTTGCCCCAGTAGGCAACCATGTGGATATGTGGGATGGAAAGAGCTTCGGTGAGCCCCAGACAGGAGGGTGACCAATGCCAGGCTGTCCAGCAGTCCCGCACACAGAGTGCCTGGCGCCACTTCCTCTTTCAATACAGGTAGCCTTAAAACCAGTCAGAACTACGCAGGCTCTGTTCTGAGGCTATGGTGAAGATGTGTTAAAGCAGGGTCTTCAAGGCCCTCAGGCCTCCACCCCCACTGCAGACCAGTGCCAGGAAACCAGCAGGCCAAAGCCAGGCCATTCACTGGCTTTTCTCCTCTCCCTGACTCAATTTACCCAGCTGTTCCCCCCCCTCCAAGGGATCGCCTCTCACATTAACCGCCTGCACCAAGTTCTTGTCTCAGGCTGCGCTCTCTGCACCCCAGCCAAGACACAAGAACAACTTAACGATTTTTGTCTTTACTTCCTTCCTCCGTGTACAAAGGCCTCTTCTGATCTGACACATAAGGAGCCAAGAAGTCATCACTGCCACAAGTAAAAAAAAACAAACAAAATGAAAACTAACTCTTCTTAGAGCCTTTAGAGACATGGGGTTACAGGGCAGACTGTCACCCTGAAAACAGATGGGTGGACAAGAGAGTCACAGCTTACCAGAGCCAGGAGCCCAGGAGCAGAAACCGCCGCCACGGGAACCAGCAGGAACACTGGAAATTGTCACTGGCCAGTTGCTAGAGGCTCAATGAGGACTAGCTTAAAAACTGAATATCCAGGAGGCACCGTCAGGGGAGAGTCCCATACTTTCGTGAATTCTACCTCCAGAAACCCCAGCAGGGCCTCACTATAAAGGTGGAGAAAATTCTTTTGCTTCCAGCAGGGGGGAGAGGAAAAACAACAATTTCTTAAAGATACCCACAACTCTGTTCTTCACAAGGTCTTCCCCCAAGGAAAACTATTTCACCAGAGCATAGCATACTTGGGTTTCAGCCTAACTGACCTGGGGGGGGGGGGGGGAGATGGGAAATACCCAGTGCCAACCCCCACTGGCCTCCACTGTGTCCATGGGAATGACCTTCCCATGTGGGACCTCCATTCTGCCTGGTATAAGGACAAGATCTACCAGGCTTGCAGTAATGGGAGAGGAGAGCTGGGCATAAGCTCAAAGGGGCAAAGTTACCCCTGTGCTGTTCTCTGGGAGAAGAACCAGGTCCCACACAGGGCAGACTCATCCTCTTCTCAGCTAATGATATATGGGGGAGAAATAAAGAATTCAGTCAGTCATCAATATTTCCAAACGTACCCTAGAATCCTTCACCCACCAAGCCATGGAAGAGATTTTAAAGGTCCTCTAAGACCCATTCTTTTTTTTTTTTAATTTATTTATTCATTTGACAGACAGAGATCACAAGCAGGCAGAGAGGCAGGCAGAGAGAGAGGAGGAAGCAGGCTCCCCGCCGAGCAGGGAGCCCCATGCGGGGCTCGATCCCAGGACCTGAGATCATGACCTGAGCCGAAGGCAGAGGCTTTAACCCACTGGGCCACCCAGGTGCCCCTACTATCGATGTTTTTAATTACAACCATCTTATTTTTTTAATATTTTATTTATTCATTTGACAGACAGAGATCACAAGCAGGCAGAGAGGCAGGCAGAGAGAGAGGAGGAAGCAGACTCCCCGCTGAGCAGAGAGCCTGATTCAGGGCTCTATCCCAGGACCCTGGGATCATGACCTGAGCTGAAGGCAGGGGCTTAACCCACTGAGCCACCCAGGTGCCCCTAGGTCCTCTAAGCCCCATTCTTTATTGGCTCACTTTGTAATGGTTAACATTTGAATTATAAGTAAATATTTATAATTCTTGGGTTGACTCAAGAAGGGAAAGCCTGGGCATCAACTAAGAAGACAAGGGTATATGTTCCCCTCCAGGAAGCTCTTTGAACCTCAGTGTCTTCATCTATGAAATGGGAATAATACTCAGTCCACTATATTTAATGAGCTTTGTACTAATACGGTTTAAATATGAACCATAACTATAAAATATCAAATAGTATTATTTCAAAAAAGAAGACTATATAGAGGCTTAAGATAGATGCATTTGGATGGACTAGAGCATTAGAACTCAATAGTTCAAGAGTAAAGAAAAGATAAGGACCCACTTACAGAAAGAAAAGAGACATTTAGATCAAGAACTTAGAAAGGGTCTGTGTCTGTGTGTTGGGGAGAAGAAGAGCAGAAGATTAAAATGAATAATTAAATTTTAGAACATTTTATCCGCTAGAATGTACCTTTATCCCCAGAACTCTCTTGTGTCTCTTGTAACCCAATGGCTTTTGGACTCTTAATAAGAAATGTTTCAGAATGGATACACTTACTGGAGCTTGATAAAATGCAGATGCCCAGACCCACCTCTGGATATTCTGAATCTGCAGGCCTAGTGATGGAGAGGGCATATATATATTTTTTTAATTCCAAGAATAATACTGAAATACACTCTTGACTGAAAATCACTATACATTCAAAATCTGAGGCTCAGGCAGTCTGAGCCAATCGCCAAGAGTTCTCATTCCGAGTGGCAGTGACAGCAGGTGAAGCCAGGTGCCCTAAGTCCCACTTGTGCATTTCCTTCCACTGTGTGACCGGAGAAGGTACGGTCAGCCTCCATTAGTCCTGTCTTTAGGGCGGAGTTGCCCTAGCACCAGTAAACAGCTTGCTTTCTGATGGATGGAGTCCAGGAGATGGCCACAGTCATAACATGCAAAGTGAATCAAAGATGGTGCCCATCAAAGTCCAGAGAAGAGGGTTAAGAGCAATGGAGGCAGATCTGCCGGGGCCGTCACAAGGCAAAGCGGCAGGGACGGACGCTGCACATTCTGTCAGTGGTCACACCAGTCAGCGGGAACTTGGCTTTTTACCCCTGCAACCTGAGGCTGGCCCTGAGAGTGCAGCTCGTGCCTCGGGGAGATCCAGTAAGCCCTCCTGGAATCACTGAGAGTTTAAGCCTGTGCAGAGAGCAGCCGAGACCCCCAGCCAGCAGCAGGAGACAAGCAGGCTCAAAGTCGCTGGCCCCCAGGGCTGTTTTGGTGACTGTATGAAAGGATTCCCCATCTTGGCCTCTAGGTTGATGTTTTGCAATATTGTCCACCCACCCCTTGCCCCCGCGCCCCCAGACAGTTCAGGAGACTGGTGCTGGAGCAGTACCACAATCTGACCTAGTATCTTCCATGAAGTTATTGATTTTTCCCAGTTCATTCCCCAAATCATTTTCACCACCGCTTTCCTGTACCTCTCTGCGGGGGCACTCTTCCTTCTCGGCCACGATACTGAGCATTAGGTTTTCCATCGTTGTTGGAGAAAAAGAGGTCACTGCTGTCTGTTTCCCAGACAACTCTTCAGAGTTTTTTTTTTCTTTCCATTTAATTTTTTTTAAATCCAGATTCATGATAACCTTATTTCAGAGAGGAAGGGCTTCGCTGGTCCTGTGAGCACTTTTAATTATTGAGTATCAATAGCATGTGTCAGATCTGCAGAGAGCTCAGGGAGAGCAACTGCTTCTGGACACACCTTGCCATGTTCTGGGGCCCCCCAGGAAGGGAAGCTGGGCGGGCTGGGAGGTTGCAGGTGATGAATGTGGCTGGAGGCATCAGTGCCCCCTCACTGCTTTCTCCTTCTGCTCGTCCCTTCCAGCCCCGCGATTTATAATGCTCTGTCGTGTCTGATTTGGGTTGCAGCCTGATGAACGTCATAAGGCTGTAAACACTCCGGGGCTTTATTTGTGTGTTTTCTCCCACCTTTTTTGTGGGATTTGTCATAATCCATGTCACCCAACAACAGATTAATTTTTGGATCTACTTTTTGTTCTTGCTTAAGCTCCCGCAGCTTAGGAAATGAATATTCAGAGCACTAATACATGGAACTGAGCTGAAAAATCATTCTGGCTCAGATATTGAGGGAGAAGAAAACAAGATCCTGTCCCCCCAGGGAACTGAATAAACAAAGAGCATCATATTCTGGAAAGAGGACCTCGATTTGAATCCACAGCCGATTGCCATGATCTGGACAAGGGGCTGTATCCTTCTGCCTCAGCTTCCCTTCTGCGTAAGAAAGCATTGGCTTAGATGGTTCAATCCCAGTTCTAGCATTCTGTGGGGGTGTTGGGGTTCTGGATCTACATAAGGGGTTGCATATTAATGCGGTAGGCAACATCAGGTTGTCCCAAGTGGGTAGTAGAGTAGTGAACTTGAGGGTAGTCCTCTTAATATCAAAAGCCTACTTCCTAGGAGAGCTTACTTTTCCCTCAGAGAAAACTGGGGAGTAGGTAAAGCCGAGGAGATCCAAACACACCTGCTGGAAGAGGTGGACAACGTGCAGAGGTCAGTGCCTAAGAAGAGGAAAGAGTGGTGAAGTAAAGGAGACTACGTGCCTTGAGAAAGGGAAGATGCACTAGATGGAGCACTCGATGGAATTTTTGTGTGCAAAAGGATGAGAGCTTGTCCCTGCTAACTCCAAGGGCTGAACTGCAGGTGGGGGATGAACTACATGGAGAGCTTTCATTCAACATAAGGGACAGCAGAACAAGACTGTCATTCCAGGCTGGACAGAAGTGGACAGTCCCTCTCTCTAGTAGCATCCCAGGAATTTGGAGTAACACACAGAGGGGCAGATGAGGAATTAAAGACAGATTGAAATCTAACCTCTTCCAGGAATGGACAGGGCAACCACATAGAGAGGATATTGAACGGTTCTACACCAAAGGTCAGCTGGAGAAGATGACCTTCAGGCCTCTCTCCAGATTTATTAAAAGCTCCTGGGGTATCTCCCCCTTCCCTGGAATTGAAAAGAAAATACAGGAGAAATTGGCATGGCCCTGCTGGGCTTGGTGCAAGTCAAAGTATCAGTACAAGTGGGCCAAGTGGGTGTTTGTTTACAAAAAGACTATTAAAAAATCTAGGCTACCACATTCTCCATAGCTCTAACCCTCAAGTCAATGAGCACACAATGGTCCGTATTCATATGTGGCCTTCAGAAATGTTTCCATTCTTCTCCGCATGATTTCCTGAAGTGTGACTACTAAATAGATTTGAGTGTAGCAAGTACTAGCGGGTCTAGATTTATGGATAAAACGCAATTGAGAATCAAAAACAAAACATCACTTGGGATCTGTGCTAGCTTTGAGAGGTGTGCTATGCTTTTAGTCTGCCAAGACAAGTCAGCTCTGTTGAAGAAAACCCATCTTATACCCCTTACTCTATTCATTTCCAATAACATTCACCTCTACTCCATTTACTTACCTTGTCCCGCAGCCTCATCCTTGACCTTGTCATGTTCTAGATTATCCATCTGTCTAAACATACCAGCTCCCTCCTTTGGCCACTCCCCCCAAAGCTATTGCTAGACCTGGCTAGCCCCCAACCTCCCTACTCTCTCTGCCCATCCTCTCACCCTGCCGCCTTTACCTTCGTCTCTCTCCAGGTTAAGCAATGTGGTCTTACAACGAGACTTGTCCCATCTGACTGCTAAAAATCTCAGCCGCGGATGAATCTACTTCCCACTTCAGTCAAATACATAAGTACCCTGCTGGATGCTGCAGGGAAAACATTGATGGAATTGCATATTTATGTCCCCAGTCTCAAAAGAGCCTTCTACCTTGTCCATAAATCTCTTGCTTCCTTCTCATCCACTGTATTACAGCTATTTTGAACTGTGTGCACTCCCAAATCCCAACCCCGCCATTTTACCAGCTCACTCTGGAGAGACGGCCTTACCTCGTGCACCGGGAAAGCCAAAAGCTTCACACTGGTTATCTACTCCATGTTCTGCCACCAACCCTACAAAGTTTTTTGTCTGTATCCATCCCTTTGTCCTTCATTCCTGCTTTTTAGCGGAAGTGTCCTTCCACCTAAGTCGAGCGACAACTTCAGTCCTTCCTGTTAACCTTGACATTTTCATTCCCCTATTTTATATTTCTGATCATCTTTGTCTACTGATGCTTCCACTGAGCATTTTAATGTGTTGACCCCGCATAGCCTTCTAGCCATCACTGACCTCCTCCATCCCTGACACAGCCACATTTCTCAAATGAGTCCTCTTACACTCTTGGCCTCCACTTTCTTACTTCCCACTTCCTCTGACTTTTGTCCCCAAAATCCCACTGAACCTGGTCTTACCATCATCTCCCTTAACCTCTTTTTGCTGAATTCATTGGGTAACTCCCAGTCTCCATATTACTTGATCTTTGTGCAGAACCTTGGCCTCTTTGAAACAATCTACTTGGACTTCTGTAATACCACACAGTCTGTTCTGTTTTGTTTTTCTCCTCAACTTCCTAGTGACTGTCTTAGCTTCCTTTGCAAGCTCTATTTCCCATGCTTGTTAGTGTCCCTTAGAGCTCTACCTTATCGCCTGATGCTCTTCTCATCTTAGGATAGGACAAGCCTTCCCATAGACACTGCCTGAGGCACCCTGCTGCCTGCCTACAGTTCCAGTGACTTCTTCAGTGGCCTCCTGAGCATCTCCACTTTGATTTCTACAAGCTTTTCACTGTGCTACCCTGAAAGTGATCTCTTTAAAATTCGGATCTTGGGGCACCTGGGTGGCTCAGTGGGTTAAGACTCTGCCTTCGGCTCAGGTCATGATCTCAGGGTCCTAAGAGCAAGCCCCACATAGGGCTCTCTGCTCAGCAGGGAGCCTGCTCCCCCCCC
>ML112043.1:0-33148 GCA_003697995.1 Taxidea taxus jeffersonii
AAAAAAATGTTTGAAAGTTTGGTAGAATAACTCAGGGAATCCGTCAGGTCCTGGGCTCTGGTTTTGTGATAGGTTTTTGATCACTGCTTCAATCTCATTACTAGATATTGGTCTAATCAGGGTGTCAATTTCTTCATGGTTCAATTTTGGAAGTTTATAGTTTTCCAGGGATGCATCCATCTCATCTAGGGTGCTTAATGCATCAGCATATAACTGTTGATAATAATTTCTGATGATTGTTTCTATTTCCTTGGTGTTAGTTGTGATTTCTCCATTTTCATTCATAATTTTATTAATTTGGACCTTCTCTCTTTTCTTTTGGATTTGTTTGGCCAATGGTTTATTGATCTTATTGATTCCTTAAAAAAACAGCTTCTAGTTTCATTGATGCATTCTACTTTACCTCTAGTTTCTATCTCATTGATCTCTGCTCTAATCTTGATTATTTCCCTTCTTGTGTGTGGATATGGCTTGTTGTTGTTTCTCCAGTTGTTGTTGATTCTCCAGTTCTTTAAGGTTTAGAGACATCTAGTCTATTCTGGATTTTTCAATATTTTTGAGGGAGGCTTGAATGGCTATGTATTTCCAACGTAGGACTGCCTTTGCTGTATCCCATAGGTTTTGGAGCAATGTGTCTTCATTCTCATTGGTTTCCATGAACTGTTTAAGTTCTTCTTTGATCGCCTTTTGACCCAAGCATTCTTTTTTTTTTTTTAAAGATTTTATTTTTTTATTTGATAGACAGAAATCACAAGTAGGCAGAGAGGCAGAGAGAGAGGAGGAAGCAGGCTGTCCGCAGAGCAGAGAGCCCGATGCGGGGCTCGATCCCATGACCCTGGGATCATGACCCGAGCCGAAGGCAGCGGCTTTAACCCACTGAGCCACCCAGGTGCCCCCTGACCCAAGCATTCTTAAGCGAGGTCATCTTTAGCTTCCAGGAGTTTGAGTCCTTTCCAAACTTTTCCTTGTGGTTCAGCTCCAGTTTCAAAGCACTGTGATCTGATAATATGTAGGGAATAAACTCAATCTTTTGGTATTTGTTGAGTCCTGTTTTGTGACCCAGTCAGTATGTGGTCTATTCTGGAGAACGTTCCATGTGTACTCGTGAAGAAGGAGTATTCTGTTGTTTTAAGGTGGAATGTTCTGTATCTATATATGAAGTCCATCTGGTCCAATGTGTCATCAAATGGTATTGTTTCTTTATTGATTTTCTGCTTGGATGATCTATTACTGAGAGTGGCATGTTAAGGTCTCCTACTATTAATTCAGTCATATCAATATGACTCTTTATCTTGATTAAAATTTTTCTTATGTAATTGTCTGCTCCCATATTGGAGGCACATATATTTATAACTGTTTAATCTTCTTGGTGTATACTCCCTTTAAGAATGCTGTAATGTCCTTCTGTATCTCTGACTACAGTCTTTAGTTAAAAAATTAATTTATCTGATATGAGAATTGCTACCCCAGCCTTCCTTTGAGGCCCATTGGCATGAAAAATGCTTCTCCATCCCTTCATTTTCAGTTGGGTGTATCCTTAGGTTCCAAATGGGTCTCTTGTAGACAACATATGGATGGGTCCTGTCGTTTTATCCAATCTGAAATGCTGTGTAATTTTACGTTTTTGTGTCTCATTCTCATTGAGAGTGATTATTGAGAGATTTGTTTTTATTGACATCGTGTTACCTGTGAAGTATTTGTTTATATAGATTGTCTCCATATATTTCTGTTCAATGATATGCTTAGTATTTTTCCTCTTTTATAGAGCCCTCCTTAATATTTCCTGCAGTATTGGCATGGTGGTGGCATACTCTTTTAAACTTTGCCTTTGGTTTTGGTCTTGGAAGTTCTTTATCTCTCCATCCATTTTAAATGTCAGTCTTGCTGGATAAATTATCCTTGTCTGCATGTCTTCTCATTTAGTGCCCTGAATACATCTTTCCATATCTTTTTGGCTTGCCAGGTTTCTGTGGACATGTCTGACATTATTCTGATTTGCTTTCCTCTGTACGTAAGGAATTTCTTTGTCCTAGCTGCTTTCAAGAGCTCCTGTCTACAATTATGATTCATAATTTTCACTGTCACATGTCTTGAAGTTTTTTTTAGATTCTATGATGTTAGGGTACCCCCTGTCTGCCTCTAGTACATGAACGCTGGTTCCATTAGCCAGTTTGGGAAAATTTTCATGGAGAATTTGTTCAACTATATCTTCTAGTCTTTCTTTCTCCTTGCCCTCAGGGATTCCAATAATTCTGACGTTGGAGTGTTTCATGGCATCATTTATATCTCTAATTCTGTTTTTGTGGCTTCTAAGCTGCTTATTTCAGGCTTCCTCCTGATCCTTTTTCTCTATCTGTTTGTCCTCCACATCAGATACCCTAGCTCAGATACCCCAGATTTACCCTAGATTTTAGAGAATTTAGATTAGATTGGAACTCATTGAGAACATTGTGGACGTCATCCCTGGTGGCTTTCACTTCTGCCCTAATCAATTACATGTTGTCATCCATGGCTTTCTCCAAACTAGCTATTAATAGCCTGAATAATTGTTAGCCTGAATTCCTTTTCTGATATATTGTCTATGTCCATATCCAATAGCTCTGTTTCAGAAGGCCCAGTCTCTGAATTTTTCTTCTGTTGGGCATTATTCTTCCTAGTCATTTTGGTGAGAGATGGCTGAACGCATGTGTAGCTGAATGTATTGGACGTGGTGCAGGCAAGGTGCACACTGGGACACTTCTGAGCAATCAAGAGTCCCCATCTAAAAGAAAGAAAAAGAAAAAAAAAGAGAGATAAAGAGATAGGAGAACAAAGAAAGATAAAATAAAAGAGAAGGCCCAGCCCAAAGGGTCCCCAAGGTAGGATTTATGAAGTGTACAAACAAAACCGTCAAACAAAAAGACCAACAAAAGTAGATGACAAGAGAAAAACAAACAAATAAAGACAAACAAACAACAACAAAAAAAGAGCCTTGTCAAAAAGAAACCCACGTATAAGACTTATATACTACCAGGACAAAAACAAATACACAGAAACAGTGGCAGAAGAAAAAGATTATAGAGTAGTTATAAATTCTCAGTGTGAGCAAGGAAGGCTATTTTTATTCTTCCTGGATGTCTCTTGATATCTTTGTTAAAGGATTCAACTTTCATAAGATAAGGGGGGTTAAAACTAGTTTACCTTGACTGGGGAAAGGGGATTACCTTGAAGCTTATCTCTTTATGATGATTACCAAAACAAACAAACAAACAAATAAATAAATAATAAAAATAAAAAAGAATAATTAAAACTAAATTAAATATAATTAAAAAAATAAAAAATAGAAAAGAAAAGAATACACAGGTATATGTATCAAAAAGTTCAAGTTAAAAGGTTATTATGGAATTTGATGAACTGGACATCTCACTGTGACGGTAAATAGGTTAAAAAGTTATATATACTTAAAAATTGAACCAGAATATTGGAAGAGATTTAAAAATATAAGTTTTTTTTAAGACTATTTATTTATTTATTTGACAGACAGGGATCACAAGTAGGCAGCGGAGGCAGGCAGAGAGAGGGGGAACAAGATCCATGCTAAGCAGAGAGCTGGATTCAGGGTTTGATCCCAGGACCTTGGGATCATTACCTGACCAAAGGCAGAGGCTTTAACCCACTGAGCCACCCAGGAGCCCCACAATTTTTTTTAAGTTTTATCTATGAAGTAGTGGTGTCCTCTTGTCTTTTCTCTCTCTTTTTTTTTTTGGTTGGTTTTCTTGGGGAATGGCCTGCCACTTGAGATTATAAGGAAGTCCTGCTGGAGTTAAGTCCTCCTGTCCCCATCAAGTGAGTGGGCTCTGAGGAAACTGGTTTTTCAGGCTTTTGTTCTCTGGAGCTTTTTTTGTTGTTGTTTGTTTATTCCTTTGTTTTCTCTCCCCTTGGCAGCTTTTGATGGTTTTTGGAGGTTTAGAGGAAAGCAAACTGCACCCAGATCTCCCTCTCACATAGGTCTCAGTATGTTCCCCTCTGAGTGCTCCAGATCATATGAATTCCCCCTCTGCTGCTGGCAGAGCATGTTCTCAGTCACGGTTTCTAGGGCCACAGGAACTTCTGCTTGTACCCCAAACCACAATAGCTACAGCTGTCTGGGCAGCTCCAACCACCAGAGAGGTCCCAAGCAGTGATAGCACACTGATATCTTCCCTCTGGCCTTGGCTGGGAGTGCTCAGACACTCCGGGGTCTGAGAGAGCTCCAGCTGGCCTGCATGCACCTCTCTCAGGGGAGGGTGTGGAGCATGACTCATTCTCTGGTAGCGCTGCTAGAGCATGAAGAGTGCAAAAGGCTGTGGTTCTGTTTGCTGGTGAGGCTCCCTCATCCTCATGGAAGCCACCACCCAGATTCTCTCAGTTGTGCTGGCAGCTCAGGGAGCAAAACCTGGCTTCTTTGCCACACTCTCTCTGGCTCAGTGCCAGGGGTGGCTGTCCTGGGCTGGGGGACTTAAGCCCCTGTCCCTAACCGCCCTGATTTCCACAATTTCTTTCCAGGATCCTTTGCTCTTTTTACGTGATAGTCCCCAATCTCAGAGCACTCCCGTATTGGGGTATTATTTTCCAATGGATCACTTCTGGTGGCTCCCTCCCCCTTTTGTTCATCTTTCAATATCAATCCATTGTCCCTACTCTGCTTTACCTGTCCACTGGTGTCTTCTGCCCCTGTAGAGATCCAGAAGTGTATAATTCTAATCTCAGGCTGATTTCATGGGTGATCAGAGTTCTTTGGTAGGTAATCAGCTCACTTTAGGGTACAGTTTGAAATGGTGTCTCCTCCTAATTCCCCGCCATCTTGTTTCCCTGGCTCTTTTATTTTTTTTTATCTATTCCGATACCGTATGTGTTTTGATTGGGTCACATAGTTCATTTACATTCAGGGTAATTACTGATACACGTGTATTCAGTGTCATTTTTATTACTTGTTTCATAGATCTTTCTGTACATATTTTCTGTTCCTTTCTAGTTCTGTCATTTATTTTCTTCCCTCCCAAAGAGTTCCTTTTAATATTTCTTGAAGGATTACTTTAATGTTCACGAGCTCTTTTAGTTTTTGTTTGTCTGGGAAATTCTGTGTCTCACTTTCTGTTCTGAATGATAGCCTTGTGGCTAGATTACCCTTGGCTGCAAACTTTTTCCGTTAAGCATGCTGAATATATCATGCCACTCTCTTCTGACCTGCCAAGTTTCTGTGGTGTGACCTCCAGCATATGGTCTTCCCTTGTAAGTTAGGTACTTATTTTGTTTTGTTGCTTTTAGGATTTTTCTTTACCACTATACATTGCAAATTTAACTACTATATGTCTTGGTGTTGATCAATATATGTTTGTCAATATATACATTGATGGGAGTTCTCTGCCACCTGAATCTGGATGTCCATTTCCTTCATGAGATTAACAAAGTTTCTAGCACTTCTTTCCTCAAATAAACCTTCTTCCCCTTTTCTCTCTTTTCCTCTGGGACTCCTGTGATATAAATATCATTACATCTGATTGAATCACTGAGTTCCCTAAGTTTACTCTTGTGATTTTTCATTCTCTCTTTTGTTTATCTTCATTATTTTCCATCATTCTATCTTTTATACCATTTTTCATTCCTCTGCTTCTTTTGTTTTTGGGTTTGTTACATCCATTTGGTTTTGAATCTCAGTAATTGCATTTTTCATTTCTATCTGATTGTTTTTTAGTTCTTTTATCTCTGCAATAGTGGTCTCCCCGATGTCTTCCATGTTTTCTCATTCCCACCAAGTATCCTTGTGATTGTTGCTTTAAATTCTTCATCAGATATATTACTCATATCTGTTTAGACAATATATACCCACCATAATATTTACTTATTCTTCTTTTGTGATGAATTCCTCCCTCTTGACATTTTGTCTAGGTCTCTGTCTTCTTATGTGTGTTAGAAAGTCCTGTTATGTTTCCTGTTCCAGAGAGTAATGACTTTATGAGGAAGAGTTCCAGGACCTGACACTTCAGAGAGTATCATTAAATACTCTAAATACATAATGTTTCCTTTACTCTGATTCTGTGTTTTGGCTGCTGTCTCCCTTGGTTCAGTCATCTGTAGAGAATCTCCTTACTTTCTGTGGGCAGGATTTGTACCTTAACCAAAGTATGGTGGTTAAACCGGGTGTACTTTGGACTTCTTGTTAAATGAGACTTGATTCTATTTCCACTAAAACTGAAGGTTATATAACTCTATGGTCTGCAGACATATTGCTTGTAGAGTTTTCTGTTCGTTTTCTGCAGAAGGGGAATGTTGTACTGTTCCTTATGCATGCCTGATCAAGAAAAGTTGTACCAGAGAGTTCAGGGGGGACAGGACTTATAAGCAAGTTAGGCAGGCAGTGTTGGTGTTGTGTTGCTCACTGTAGTGGTTTCTACTGAAGGACGATGGCAGGGAGTGGCACTAACCAGCTTCGTTGTGCCCAAAGAAATGACTCTGTGTTTGCTGCTTTCAGGAAGCACTCCCAGAAGAGGAAATATTTTTTCCTTGTGTGACTCAGACATTTTTCATGCTGTTTTTAGTCTGTCTCTGTGTTACTTGCCTGTTTGGATCACCACAGTGCATTTTGTGTTCTATCCTGGCCAAACTGCTGACTTTTAAAACTCCACACTAATGGATCTGGTGTGGTGGGAACGTGCATTGTTCTGGTGGAAGGCCCATTTTTATGTTGGAATTGATGCTTATTTTACCAAGAAGGGCAGTCATGCCAGAGCACAGGTGCACTGGATTTGGGGCAAAACACACTGAGCAGGCAGTGTTCAATTTAGCTGCCCTCAGGAAGTGGTTCTGTGCCTATGCTGAGAGACAGGGAAGGTAAATGTCCCTGTCAGCTCTTTTGCCCAATAACAGGTAACTCTGCTAATGTCACCTATCACAAATGAGCTCCAAGAACAGAAGTCTCTCCCTGTGCAACTTGGACAATCCCTACAGTGCACCATCTTCCCCAGGACTGTTTGAGAGTCTTCTCTCCAGGAGTAGGGCCATGGCATCAGGGCTCTATCCAACAAGTCCACTGACCTTTAAAACTCCAGGTTTTGAGTCCCTCTGGTTGTAAACACTCAGAAAAATCAACCCCTTTTGTTTTCCCATCCACATTTGGGCATATGCTCTCCTTATGTATTTCCTGTGCATTCCACTGTCTCTTGTCTTTCTTCAAGACCAGGGTTTCCTCCTCTCTGCATCACTTACAACCTTTTCCCTAAAAACCACATTTCTGCAGTTCCTACATTCCTGGATGTGGCTTCATTTCTCCCTCTGGTTGTGGTGTTTGTTCTGTCAGTCCTCACGTCTATTTCCTGGGTATTCAGAATGATTCCATTGTTACCTAGTTTTGTTCAAGAGACGAGAAAAACCAAAGGTCTTTCTATTATGCTACCATCGTAGCTTCCCTCTCTACAAACACTGTAACAGCAGTTCTAGTTTCAGAGAAAATATTGCATGTCATTTTACATGACCATATGTGGCTACAGAGTCCCACCTGACTGCAGAACAATGGTAGAGTCCCTGCCTGACAAGGGAGTACAGCCAGTGATCTTGCTAGGATATGATGATAAGAAAGAGACATCACTAACACATATCCTCAGTGCACTGGCAGTGGCCTTGTCCAACTAGATATTTTATAAACATTCTTCACCTCTCCATACAAGGTAAGACCTGAAACATCGAAATCCCAAAGCTAAGCTGACTTTGGGATTTAACATTTCATGATATTTTATCTGCTAATGCTTTACAGGCTTTACCTGTAAAGCCTGGGAACATATACCACTTCTTTGAAATTGCTTATTCTAATGAAAGACTAAAAGAATAAAAAAGAATGAGATAAACATGGCACCAAAAAAGTTATAAACATTCAATAACTAACCCTAAATAAAGACCTATATGCTGTATACAAAGAACTTAGAATAATCATCTTTAAGTAGTTCAATGAACTAAAAGAACATAAAGATAAAATCTAAATAAAAGTAAGTGAACAGCTTGTGCCCTCCTCAATGCCCATCATATGTTGTTGAGCACTGGGTGCTACACAACACTAATGAATCATTGAACACTACATCAAAAACTAATTATATACTTTATAGTGGCTAACTGAATATAATAAAAAAAGTAGGTGAATAATACATAAACAAACGAAAATTTCAACAATAAATTAGGATACATCAAGAAAATTAAACAGAAAAAATATAGACCTGAGGATAAAATGACTAATTTAAAGAACTCCATTAGAAACTAAGGTTTAATAATAGTCAAAGTGTAATTATCACAGTTCTTGACTTCAAGTTAAATTATAAAGCTGTAATAATCAAGAAACTATGGTACTTTCATAAAAATAGACATGTAGATGTAGACAAAACCCAGAAATAAACACAATTTTTTGACCAATTCATCTTTGTCAAAAGTAGAAAAAAATATTCAATGGGAAAAGAGTCACTTCAAATAGTGCTGGTAAACCTAGAAAGCAACTTGAAAAAACATTAAGCTGGGCCCCTTTTACATTATACACATACCCACAAAATTCACATTGGATTAAAGTTTTAAATGTGAAACCTGAAACCATAAAAATCCCAGAAGAGAACCCAGGCAGTAATGTCTGACATAAGCCAGAGCAACTTTTTTCTAGATATGTCTCCTGAGGCAATGAAACAAAAGTAGAAATAAATAATTGGGACTATAACAAAATATAAAAAGCTCTACACAGTGAAGGAAAACATCAATAAAACTAAAAGGTGATCTACAGAATGGAAGGATATATTTTCAAATGACATGTTCAATAATGGTTTAGTATCCAAAGTATATAGAGAACTTTTACAACTCAATTCCCCAAAACCAAACAATCCAACTAAAATTGGGCAGAAGACATAGCAAATATTTATCCTAAGAAGACATTCAGCTGGCCAAGGGACACATGAAAAGATGATCATCATCACTTACCATCAGGGAAATCAAAACTACAATTAGATATCACTTCACACTCATTAGAATGGTTAAAAAATGCCCACAAGAAACAGCAGGTGTTGGTGAAAATATGAATAAGTAACCCGCTTGCACTGTTTTTGGGAATGCAAACTCGTGCAGCCACTCTGACAAAGTGTGGAGCTTTCTCAAAAAGTTAAAGATAAGATTATCCTACAATCCATCAAATGCATTACTGAATATTTCCCCCCAAATACAAAAACAGTAATTCAAAGGAATACATGAATGTCTATGTTTAAAGAAGAATTGCTTACAATAATCATGTATTGGAAGCAGTCCAAGAGTCCAATATTGTGGTCATATATAATGTGTATATTATATGATATATAATATACATTATATACCTTAGTCATGAAACATATATATATACATACAATATAATATAGTATATTTGTCATATATATAATATATAATATATTAGTAATGAAGTATACCTTAAACCTACATGATGTTTTATGCCAACTATATATTAGTTTTCTTGGAAAATATTGTAAGTTTTGTGTTTTTATTTCTCAACAATAATTATCCTTAATACTATATGTTCAGTACTCAATCTATTGTAAACTATTTTTTATAATTTCCTTATTGGATTTGTTATTACTAATGTACTTAATAGCTTTTAAATTTGTCATTTGGGTTTTCACAGCTAAATGCTGCAATAGTTTTAAAAGGATTACTCCAGAGGAATATTCTCTCCCTCAAAAATCATTCAGCTGTTGATAGTCTATTATCCTTTGTAAGTTTGTCACTTACTAAAATAACATGAGATGGGGAGAGATACTAAAAAAGAATATATTGAAGTAAAAGAATATGGAGCACAAAAAATAGTAGTGGAAGACAGAAAGAAGAAGGAAAAACAAACAGAAAAGGACAAGCGAGGTGGGGGATAAGCAATAGGTTATAATAAATGAGAATTTAACAGAATAGTTCTATAAAACAAATATTTCAGTGTTGAAACTATGATCTTATTTGTAGTTTTACATAGTTTTTTCTACATAAAATATATTTACATAATAAGCATCTGTTTGTTTCTTTTCAGAAGAATATTCTTGGCAAAATAATTTAGGTGAGTTTCCTGCATCAGGATTTCTTTATAAATATTCATTCATCCTGGGAGTTATGGAGCTAAAGCCTATGACTATAAAATACAATAGTAATCTAAAAATACTTACTGGATTTAATATGATAACAGTGAAAATTTTGAATGAAATGAAGGAAGTAAAGGAAGTAAATTCCAAATTTAGCATTGCCTGTTAAATAGTAGTGTATGACTAGATCCATTACCAGATCCATGGAGTTCTGGTAATCTCTCTTTGGCATAAATGGAGTGGGAGTTTATATTTGGAAAAAGTTTTATTTTAATATATATTGCATGTTCTCTATGTCATGCATAGATGACAGCACTATATTCCCCCAAATACAAAAATCACAAAAGAAATTACATAAGGGTCTAGAAGGGTAAATACAAAAACAATATTAAAGAGATATTATTTGAGTGACTTTCTCACCAGGAACTCATGATTTAAGTCACCTATGACCAGAGAAATATTATCTTTGTTTTTAGATAATGGTAGGTATTCAAAATAGAGATCACAAGTGCACACTTGCATGCACACACACATACACCAGGGCAGATGTATCTCTACCCTGAGAAGAGACAGGACATTGTTGAATACAACACTTTCTTCTTCCACTCTATGACTCATTATTTACTCCCCTTTTTCTAAATTCCTATATTAGGTTCTCCATTTTTCGTCTTTATTTCCCAGGAAGACTTTCATTTCTATTTTTCAACTGAGAATAACTTACGGTTTCTAAAAGTCATAAATATGATCTTTAAAATGAATAAAATTGAATTAATAAAGTTTTATATTACTTTTACTCATTTTAGTGCTTATAAGTGGAATTATCTGAGAATCTCATCTATAGCTGAAATTCATGCAACATCTGAGTTTTGGAAAATTTTGAAAGGAATGAAATCAATTGGACTTTTTGAATCATGTTAATATAGTTTCTACTTTTAAAATATTTTTGGAGAGGGGTGCCTGGGTGGCTCATTCAGGTAAATGCCTGCCTTCAGTTCAGGTCATGATCCTAGGGTTCTGGGATCTAGCCCCGCATCAAGCTCCCTGCTCAGTGGAGAGTCTGCTTCTCCCTGTGCCTCCCCCTGCTTGTGTTTGTGCCCTTTCTCTCTCTCTCTCCCTCTGTTTTTGTTTAACTCTCAAATAAGTAAATAAATAAATAACATTTTTAAAATATAAAAATATTTTAATAGAGGTGCTACAGGATTACTTACTACTGAATAATATAATTCAATATGTTTCTTAGTAAATCGATAATGGTTAGAGATACTTCTAATTTAAATATCCTCACTTTTTCTGCTCTCATTTTTTTTTGTCATTTAACTACCACACATGTGAATATTACATATGTGGTAAATATTACATATGTGTTGTAAAGCCTTCCAACTTTACAGTTTAAATGATCTTTTATTAATTAATGCTGATGTCACTCTTCTTCTAATACAAGTTCTCCTATGAAGCCTACTCAGTTAATATTAATTTATCTTTTAACTTCACAAATGGTTATTTATCTCAAACTATCCTTTAAATATAATGCTGTGTGTTGAATATACAACTACATGAATTGAGTAAAACATTTTATGTCGAAATAATCTCACAATTTAGAGAAATTGACTTTCAACTAATATGGTGTTATATTACATGTGTGAAACAGAAATCTATTGGGAGAAGATATAAGCCAGAGGTAGAGAAGGCTTGTGGAGAAATATCTGTAATAAAATAGCTGAGAATGAAAATTTTAAAATAAGAAAATGGACTGAACTTTTAAGAAATAAATAAGAACATAGGGTGCCTGGGTGGCTCAGTGGGTTAAAGCCTCTGCCTTCGGCTCAGGTCATGAACCCAGAGTCCTGGGATTGAGCCCCACATCAGGCTCTCTGCTCAGCAGGGAGCTTGCTTACTCCTCTTTCTCTGCCTGTCTCTCTGCCTACTTGTGATCTCTGTCTGTCAAATGAATAAATTTTTTTTTAAATGCAAGGAAAATTGACAATGAAAAATATGCCACCCTTTAATAAATATTAAATTGTGATTATATGGAAATTTAAATCAATATATAAGGCAATTGAACTATTTCCTCATAAAATTGTAGCTCAAGCAATAAATTCTTCATAAAAATAGAAATATGGAAGTAATTTCATCAAATGATAAAAATTAAAATTAGAGATTTAATAGATAATTACAAGTGGAGATAAGGGGAAGAAATGTCTGTGATGAGTGTCAGAAGGCTTTATTTGGAAAATTGTGCTAATGATAATAAAAATACATAATACATTCATAATAACCAAAATCTGGGAACAACCGAAATTACTATGGACATGAGAGTGGATAAAAAATGGTGGCTATTTCCATAAACTTATACTATACAACAATTTAAAGATAATATATTGAGTTACATAAATGAATATCAAACACTTCACTTGAGTTCCATTAACTTAAGTAAATAAGCATATACCTAAGATACACAGATTTCATTTATGTGAACTTTGAAAATAAGCAAAGCTACTTTATGTTAGTAGAAATAAGAATGATAGTTACATCTGAAGTGTTGGTTGAAAATTGCATGAAAGATAAAGTTTTATCTTATTTTATTTTTATTTATTATTATTATTATTAATTGTATTGTGTTGTGTTAGTCATCATAAAATGCATCATTAGTTTTTGATGCAGCATAAGATATAGTTTTTAAAATGTTAAAAACTGTGAGCACTGTTCCCTTATTTTAAAAATCAGTTTGCATCAGTATATACAGAAGCATGGGGAAGATTTGGTGAACTTCAGGTAATGAAGTTGAACTGTAGGTACATGTAAGATATGCACTTAAATTTAAAATATACTATACTATATGAATTAATTATAAGCTTTAAATTTAAATTTAAAATATACTATACTATATGAATTAATTATAAGCTTACTAGCCTTGCAAATTCATCTAGATTTGAAATTCATCAATATTAATAACTTTTTTAAAATTTTATTTTTTCAGTGTTCCAATATTCATTGTTTATGCACCATACCCAGTGCTCCATGTGATACATGCCCTCCTTAATATCCACCACCAGGCCCTCCCAACCGCCCCCACACCTCCCGTCCAAACCCTCAGTTTGTTTCTAAGAATCCACAGTCTCTCATGCTTCATCTTCCCCTCCAATTTCCCCAAACTCCTCCTCTCCTTCACCCAAAGTCCTCCGGGTTATTCCCTATGTTCCACAAGTAAGTGAAACCATATGATAATTGACTCTCTGCTTGACTTATTTCACTCAACATAATCAATCTCCTTCAGTCAATCCCATTCATGTTGATACAAAAATTGGGTAGTCATCCTTTCTGATGGAGGCATAGTATTCCATTGTATTAATGGGGTCCCCTGGGTGGCTTAGTGGGTTAAAGCCTCTGCCTTCGGCTCAGGTCATGATCCGAGGGTCCTGGGATTAAGCCCCGCATCGGGCTCTCTACTCATCAGGGAGCCTTCTTCCCTCACTCTCTCTGCTTACTTGTAATCTCTGTCAAATAAATAAATAAAATATTTTTATTTTTTTAATTTTTATTTTTATTTAAACATATAATGTAACCCCACCACCCTCTCCCAACCCCCCTCCCCCCTCCAGTTTGTTTTATGACATTAAGAATCTCTTTTGGTTTGTCTCCCTCCTGATCCCATCTTGTTTCATTTATTCTTTTCCTACCCCCTTAACCCCCACCCCCGTTGCATCTCCACTTCCTTATATCAGGGAGATCATATGGTA
This sequence comes from Taxidea taxus jeffersonii, assembly GCA_003697995.1. Classification (NCBI taxonomy): domain Eukaryota; kingdom Metazoa; phylum Chordata; class Mammalia; order Carnivora; family Mustelidae; genus Taxidea; species Taxidea taxus. Next base: position 13,832 of record ML112043.1, read on the forward strand.
GTTGTCTTTCTCCAATTGACTTATTTCGCTAAGCATAATACCCTCTAGTTCCATCCATGTCATCGCAAATGGTAAGATTTCATTTCTTTTGATGGCTGCATAGTATTCCATTGTATATATATACCACATATCCTTTATCCATTCATCTGTTGATGGACATCTAGGTTCTTTCCATAACTTGGCTATTGTGGACATTGCTGCTATAAACATTCGTTCAGGTACACATTCCCCTTCAGAGCACTATGTTTTATCTTTAAGGTAAATACCCAGTAGCGCAATTGCAGGGTCACTGGGAACTCTATTTTTAATTTCTTAAGGAATCTCCACACTGTTTTCCAAAGTGGCTGCACCAACTTGTATTCCCACCAACAGTGGAAGAGGGTTCCCCTTTCTCCACATCCTCTCCAACACATATTGTTTCCTGTCTTGTTAATTTTGGCCTTTCTGAATGGTGTAAGATGGCATCTCAATGTGGTTTTAATTTGAATCTCCCTGATTGCTAACAATGATGAATGTATTTTCATGTGTCTGTTAGCCATTTGTATGTCTTCTTTGAAGAAGTGCCTGTTTCATGTCTTCTGCCCATTTTTTGACATGATTATCTGTTTTGTGTGTGTTGAGTTTTAGGAGATCTTAATAGATCTTGGCTATCAGCCCTTTGTCTGTATTGTCATTTGCAAATATCTTCTCCCATTCCGTGTGTTGTCTCTTTGTTTTGTTGACTGTTTCCTTTGCTGTGAAGAAACTTTTAATCTTGATGAAGTCCCAAAAGTTTATTTTCACTTTTGTTTCCTTTGCCTTTGGAGACATGTCTTGACAGAATTTTCTGTGGCCAATGTCAAAGAGGTTACTGCCTGTGTTCTCCTCTAAGGTTTTGATAGATTCCTAACTCACGTTGAGTTTATCTCAATGTGATTTCAAATTTATCTTTGTGTATGATGTAAGAAAGTGGTCAATATTTATAACTTTTGATGCCATAGGAGAAAATGGAATCATTCAGGAAGCATACATGTGCTGTGAAGACAAGATTAATATAGACCCAATGATAGAGTAAAACAAATTTCAGACTGTGTTTATAGTTCTTGTAAATGTGTTTCTTGTTTTCCCTTATATTTAATGCAAATATTCAACTTAATATAATAATTTCTGAAAAAGTATTTTTTATATTTTAAATAGTGTTTCTTCTTCCCCATAATATAAACACCTGTGGAAAATTAAAAAAAAAAAAGGAAAGAAAGAAACCTAAATAACTTAGATTAGCATATTATTTAAGTAAGTGTGATATAGTTAAATGGTTTTCTTACGGGGCTTTTATAGTTCCTCTCTCTCTATGTTCCTTTTTTCTCATGGCTGAGTAATATTCCATTATATATAATGAGAAGAAAACAAATATTGTCACTTGTAAATAAAATTTTGCTTAACTTGAACATGGGCAACAGGTTTTACATCAAGGTATATATCTGAATTAAAATATAAATAATACAAATGTATATATTCAGTATATTTTAATACATAGTATATATTAAAGGATATATATACACTTATGTATACCTATATCTATCTATCCATATTCATATATTTATATCTATGCATGTGAATATGTTTTGGATCTCTCTGTCTATGTAGAAAGTCTTAAATTTCTTTATACATTCTTCTAAATAAAATGGATCAGAAAAAGAAAAATATTTATGTCATCACCTATATGTCGTACCAAATTAAGCAGAATTTATAGATATAGAGTAGCACAGTGATTACCAGGACTTGGGTGGGTCACAGGAGAATGGGAATATGTTTGCCAAATATATACAGTTTCGTCAGAACATGAATAAGTGAATAAGTTCTGGCGATCTAATGAACAGCACTATGACTACAATTAACAATACTCTATTATATATTTAAATTTTCTAGGAAGGCATATCCTAATGTCCTTATGACAAATAAGAAATAGTAATTATGTGAAGTGGTGGAAGTGTTAGCTAATTTGATGGTGTTAATTGTTTTGCACCAAATAAATGCATCAAAACATTCAACATCTTAAACTTTCAGATTTTAATGAGTAATTGTATCTCAATAAATCTGGAAAAATAAATAAACAACTCTTTTCTTGATAATTCTTATTTCTACTAAATCTGTCTTAACATTTATTTGTACTTTTCCAATATTTCCATGATTTTGTTTTATAAATTTCATTTTTTGTCAATCTGAATTTATCTTCAAGTATGCTAGAAAGATAAGGGAATAACTTCTTGAAAATCCCTTTCTTCAATTATTTGTGCTTCAACTTTGCCAAATTGTTATAATATTTTAATACCTATTTCTAGTCAAGAGTGTTAAGGAGGGCACATATTGCAAGGGGCACTGGATGCTATATGCAAACAATGAGTCATGGAACACTACATGAAAAACTAATGAGGTGCTGTATGGTGACTAACATAAAAATAAAACATTTTAAAAAGAGTGTTATGTTTTTTCCTACAATCAAAATACCATTGTTAACATTTTAAGGTTTTTTTAAAATATCTGGTAAAATCAGACTGTTTTTTAAAACTGTTTTTCTATACATTATTAATTGTCCTCACATGGTTCTGTATTTCAAATTTGGAAAATAGTAATCACTTTCCAGTATCCTGTGTGATTGAAAATAGCAATTTAATTATCAATATAATTTGATTGTTAAACTTCCTATATTTATATCAAATTAGTTATAAAATATATGATCTTCATTCATTTACTTCTTTTATATCTGCCTTTTAGTATAGTTTTGTCATCATTCATATACAATTTGGTAAAGATTAAGTGTGTACAATTATACAGTGTTGATTTTATATAAATATGGAAATTAAGCATACGGGATATGCCAAATTACATAAAGAAGAGTAATAGAAAATGTGGATAACTTCAGCATAGGAAAAAGGATGGAGGAGGAGTGAATGGTATTGGTTATCTATCAAAGACACAACTCACAGCCAGGTCTCAAAGTGCTCATAATTCCAAAATTAAAAATTTATTCATAAATCTTTAAAAAAGCATGGTATTTAAAAATCTCTCTTTTCTTTGCTCGTTTGTTTTGTTTCTCAAATTCCACATATGAGTGAAATTATATATTTTTTCTCAGTTTACTTATTTTGCATAGCAGAATACTCTCTTGCTCCATCCTCATCATTGCAAATGGAAAATATCATTATTTTTAATTGCTGAGCAATATTCCATTATATATAATATTCCATATACAATTATTCCATTACATATACATATAGACATATCTATTTATCCAGTTATATCTGTCCATACAGCCATTTATTAGTCAATGGGCACTTCGGTTCTTTCTATATTTGGTTATTTTGAAATTGTTGCTATAAATTTTGGGGTGCATGTTTACCTTTGAACTTGAATGTAAATGTCTTTCCAGAGAAACTTATGGCCTGAGAACAACATCTTGGAGCAATTCATAGATGTACATTTTCAAGGATTGACTAAAAATTGTGTAAGTAATACCATTCCCAAAGTGCCTTAGCATGATGACATCTGACATAACCGAAGGAACCAAAGAGCATTAAAAAAAGTTAATGTGAGGGAAACCAAGCCAAATGTTACCGTTTTATAATTTTCTCTGGAACAAAATATATAGTTTATATAAAAGTATCATCCTTAGCCTAAAAGTGCTTTTGTACCACTTTAGGGAGAACTGTGAATGAAAAAGGCTTGTGTATCACCACAGCCAAGTTGAAAATACTAATATAAAGATTTACTGAGAATCACAGATAATCACAATTAACAAAAGTCAGATTGCTAATTCATGTTTTTCATTCCAGCAACTCCCCCAAACTCTCCTGGCTTCTAGTCAATTTGGACATACATATTCAAAAATGAGGACATGATACTATAATCTGTGATGGAAGTACCATCATTGAGCTTATGGGGCAATGTTGTAGTACTGGCTTGTGATAAGAGGCTCCTCTGGAAATAACTCATTTGAAATTATTTCATTATACTATAATTGATTTTAATCTCTAGTTCACAGATAGAAGAAACCCAAAGAAGAAATATGTCCACAGTTGCTTATGTCATCCTACTTGGTTTGGGGGACATTCAAATAGGTGGAGCTTTCCTTTTCTCTTTATTCCTCAGCCTTCATCTGGTCACATTGATTAGTACCTGCAGTGGATCCTCGCTGTCCAGAAAAGTTCACATCTTAAGACTCCAATGTATTTTTTTTTCTGTGCCATTTATCTTGTGTGGATGTTGGATCCATAAGCAGCATTGTTCCCCAGTTGCTGTGGGAGGTTTTAGCTGGTGGTGTCACTATCTCCTTTACTGCCTGTATGGTTCAACTATATGTTGTTGGAGCTCTGATCACCGTGGAGTGTTTCCTTCTGGGTGTCATGTCCTATGATCGCTACTCAGCCATCTGTTGGCCCCTGAGATACTCATTACTTATGAACAGCAGAGTTTGTGTCAAGTTGGCAGTCGCTTCATGGATTAGTGGTTTCCTCTTCCTGGGAGCAATGACAGCCTTGTTTGGCTCTTTAACTTTCTGTTGTCCCCACATCATCAGCCATTTCTTTTGTGACTTCTTCCCACTAGTGAAGCTCTCCTGCGCAGTCACTACAATAGTGGAGAAGGAAGCATTTGCTTCATCATTCTTATCCTTCTCTCCATTCTTTTGGACATTTTTATCATATGGATTCATTCTATCCTCCATTTTAAGGATATCTTCCTCTACAGGGAGACACAGAGCCTTCTCCGCCTGCTCATTCCACTTGATTGTGGTAAGCATCTTTTATGGTACTCTGGTTGTGGTGTACATGACACCACCGTCAGAAACAACATTCAGTCTGAACAAGATTTTCTCACTTCTCTACACGGTCCTCACACCCGTTCTTAATCCTTTAGTTTATAGTCTGAGAAACAAGAATGTTCAAATTGCTCTAATAAGAGAAGCCAAATTCCATTGTTCAGGAAGTAACCAAGGCTAAATAAAAATGTGGTTAATTGGGATGTCTGGGTGGTTCAGTAAGTTAGGCATCTGACTCTTTGGCTCAGCTTGGACTTGATCTCAGGATCCTCAATTCAGGCCCTGAGTTGGGCTCTACAGTGGTTGTGGAGCCTGCTTAAGAAGAAAAAAAAAATGTGGGCAATGAAAGAGTGTGGTGCAACCAGAATTTGGAGTAGGACATGGGGATTTTGGAAATTCCATTTAGTCAGTGAGCAATTAATTAAAATGATTTGATAAATTTATAATACTTTGGATAATGAGATAAATAAATAAAACATCAAATTAATGTTATTATCTTTAAATTAAATAGAAATGTTAATTTCATGTTAGGTGTTAGACTATCAGCTATAATATTATTACGAAAAGACTTTCAAGTTTATTTCCATTCATATGTTATTTTATCCTCATTGCTGTAAGAGAAGGCAGTGTGTGGACTCTATTTTATATGATGTCTCCTAAAATTATTAAAATTTTAATAAATTTTATTAACATGGAATTTTTTTCATCCAAATTAGATGTAATATTTCTTTTTTGATGTTTTTAAACATTTTATTTATTTATTTGACAGGCAGAGGTTACAAGTAGGCATAGAGGCAGGCAGAGAGAGAGAGGAGGAAGCAGGCTCCCTGCTGAGCAGAAAGCCTGATGTAGGGCTTGATCCCAGGACTCTGGGATCATGACCTGAGCAGAAGACAGGGGCTTTAACCCACTTAGCCACCCAGGCGCCCCTAGATGTAATATTTCTTGATAGTACTTTGTGTACTTAAGTTTCTTCACTGCCTTATAATTTAGGATACTTAAATTAAGAATAAGCCAAAATACTTGACTAAAACCTAAAAGAGTAAGTTCTAAAGAAAAAAAAAAGTATAGTTGGATGAGGACTGATTTAAAATATTTAATAATACACATTGTTTTAAGAATTTAGCTTACAGGGGCGCTTGGGTGGCTCAGTGGGTTAAAGCCTCTGCTTTCAGGTCGGGTCATGGTCCTGGGGTCCTGGGATCAAGCCCTGCATTGGGCTTTCTGCTCAGTAGGGAGCCTGCTTCCCTCTCTCTCTCTCTCTGCCTGCCTCTCTGCCTACTTTTTATCTCTGTCTGTCAAATAAATAAATAAAATCTTTTAAAAAATTTAGCTTACATTTAATGTAAATTAAAAAGCACAAATTGCCTACTTTAATATTGTTTTTCAGTAGCATCAAGGATCAAGAAATAATCAGCACAACTTTTACTGATTCAATTTTAACTGAAACACAACATATATATATATATAATTTAAATATAAAATATAGTTAATTTACATTTTACATAAATACATATCACAGGAAAATAAAATCCCTAATTTTGCTTCATACCATACAAAGGAATCAATTCCAAGTATATTATGGAATCTAAATGCAAAATTTTAAATATAAAATTATCTTAACTTCATATGTATATATATATATATGAAGTTAGGATAATTTTAAAGATTATGGACAATTTGAGATAAGGCTGAGATTTATTAAGACATTTTAGACAGTTACAACACTTAATGAAGTGTATCATTTGAATAAAATTATTAAAGCAGTCAATGAAATATGAAAGACCAGAATTGGACACAAGTTGTGACAAAATTTTAATATCTATGTGAAAGGAGCAGGTTTTATTTCTATTTAAAGGTGCTATTTATTTGACAGGGAGAGCATGCACAAACAGGCAGAGAAGCAGGCAGAGGGAGAGGGAGAAGCAGGCTCCCTGCTAATCAGAAAGCCAGATGCTGGGCTCAATCCCAGGACCCTGGGATATTGACCTGAGTTTAAGGCAGATGCTTAATTGACTGAGTCACCCAGGGCTGATCCCAAGGGAACAGGTTTTAATTCAATGGCATGAAAAGCAATTGAAAATACATATCACAGGAAAATAAAATCCCTAATTTTACATCATACCATACAAAGGAATCAATTCCAAGTATATTATGGAATCTAAATGTAAAATCATAAAGATCAATTTGGAAAAAAATGTTTTTTTATGAAATTAAGATAAAGACATACTTTTTCAAAAACATTTTGTTTATTTTAGAGAGAGAGATACAGCAAGAGAGAGAGAGCACCAGCAGTGGGAAGAGGAAATACAGGCTCCCTGCTGAGCAAAGGACTTGGTGTTGGACCAGACCCCAGTACCTGGAATCATGATCTGAGCCAAAGAGAGATACTTAGTCAACTAGGCCACCAGGGAAACCCCTAAAGGGATACGTTTTAAAGAAATAGCACCAAATATAAGGAATATATGAGGAAATTGGGCTGTACCAAAATTAAAATTTCAGGTTCATCACTATACACCTTTGGAGAAAAATGCAAAAGAAAGAGATAACAAAGGGTGAGTGTATATTATTAACAATAAAAGCTGGTCTAGGATTCACATCGAAATGACAAACTATTTCTACAAATCAATAACAAATTACAGCATACCTATCAAAAATGTATGTAACTTTTAATATGTCTTTCAAAAAGATGAAAAACAAATAGTCAAAAGCATATAAATAGATAAATTGTCTTCTTTTGGATGTCTTCCAGAGGCAGAACCTGAGAACAGATTTTAAATGTAAGTACTTTATCTGGGTCTTATCTAAGGAATTACAGTACTAAAGTTGAGAATTAATGTGAGAGTTGGAAGAAAGAGGTCTGGACACATTTATGAGAAATTTGCCAGTCGTATGACCTGAGGCTCAGTTCCACAGGTAATTTCTTCCTTTCTTCAGCAAGACCATGACATACATCTTTTTTTTAAATTATTTTCAGTGTACCAGAATTAATTGTTTATGCACCACACCCAGTGCTCCATGCAATACGTGCCCTCCATAATACGCACCACCAGACTCACCTAACTTCCCATCCCGTGCCCTTCAAAATCCTCAGATTGTTTTTCAGAGTCCATAGTCTCTCATGATTCATCTCCCTCTCCAATTTTCCTCAACTCCCTTCTCTTCTCCATCTCCCCATGTTGTTCGTGTTATTTCTTATGTTCCACAAATAAGTGAAACCATATGATAATTGACTCTCTCTGTTTGACTTATTTCACTCAGCATAATCTCTTCCAGTCCTGTCAATGTTGATACAGAAGTTGGGTATTCATCCTTCCTCATGGAGGCATAATACTCCATAGCGTACATGGACCACATCTTCCTTATCCATTCGCCGATTGAAGGGCATTTTGGTTCTTTCCACAGTTTGATGACTGTGGCCATTGCTGCTATGAACATTGGGGTACAAATGGCCCTTCTTTTCACTACATCTGTATCTTTGGGGTAAATACCCAGTAGTGCAATTGCAGGCTATGATGTACTTCTTACCAACATTGTCCGTCATTAGTAAAAATGTTTTCCTGGTAGCATTGAGTCGCCATTTTGTGATAAAGGCGGGAGGGGGGGGAGGCAAGCATGTTCTTTGAACTGGATGTATAGTCAGGATGCTATTCACTAAGAGTGTAGACAGAAGTCATAATCTTGTAGCAGAATGCTGAACATGGAAGGCTGTGAACAAGGCACCAACAGCTTTAACTTCAGCACTTAGCTGCTTTGTACCTCAGAGATCTTCAGATAAAAGCCACAATGAGAAACCATTACACTTCCCCCAAGACAGTTAAAATTAATGGCAATGCTAGATTGTAACTGTCCCTCAGAACAATGTATTACTTAAAATGTAACCCATGAGAAATTATACTAGTTACCAAGCATGTTTAGATATAGCCTTAAGAAAAACATATACTGGCAACAAACTTGGGGGGAAGAACCATATACACCCTTAAAGCTAAGAAGTGGAGGATGTCAGGTTCACTCAGGGCTGAACGCCAGCTGCCTCATTTTTCTGTTTTCTCTCCTTCTCCAAAGAGCACTTGTGACTAATTAGATGATGCCTTTAAATGTGTTTATGCAACTATAAACTTTATACTGCTTGACCAGAAATATTTTGCCCTCCTTCTTGTTTATCTACAACACATACGATTAATGTGTATCCTTCTTTGGATCCTTTGTTGATTACTCTCTATATCTAATAAATACAGGACTGAGGAGTTGTTTGGGGTGACAGTCTTTTATACTGTCATCCCCTGTTCCCATTCTCTTGCTTGTTTGTGCCTCATTCTTCTCCTGTGCGCCATCAGAAAGTGACAATAGATGTTGTTCAGAATGTAAAGCAAACAACTTCCATATGCTACTGGTGAGAATAATATGTGGGTATCTACTGAATTTGAACATATGCTTAATTGTGAAATAACAACTCCACCGCATGGTATTTACAAAACAAAAATGCATGGGTATGTGCTACAAAAGATATTTCCAAAAATCTTTAGTACTAGCATTATTGGGAAGAGGGTGGGCAAACCTCTGAAGTATTTATTAGAGTGGATATATACACCTTGACAATATATACAGAGGAATAACATATAAAATTATTATTATAGACATATAGCTAGTGAAACGCAACAATGTATTTGATTGAAAAATGTGATTATGCCCACATCACTATGTTTTATGCAGTTTACTTGTATGGGATTTCACTATAAAAAGTTTGAAAATATAAAAGCATCATCGGCACATTCTTACAAAATGGAAGGTTAAGTCTATAAAAGGTAATTTTTATAACTTTTTATTTATATATGTCACAATTAGAGGAAGATATCAAAAAATTGTCTTTGCCATTTATTGTTTATTTTTTATTATGTTATCTTAGTCATCATGCAGTACATCATTAATTTTTGATGTAGTGTTCCATGATTTATTGTTCTGCATTTCTATTAGTAATCCTGAGATTTATCAAAAAATTTTATACACCTTTTTACATCATTTTAGATGGTCAGAGTTATTTACCTGTTATGGGAATCCCAACTTTAATTGTTTAACATTTAGTGCCCATGTGGTCTTTCTGGATATCATTTCTGTTGACTTCATTAAATTCTACCATGAGACATGCCACTTCTGCGGATTTCCTGGATTTTACCCATGAACACAAGGAAGACTGGTTCTCTGTTGTGCTCCAGGAGAAAAAACAAACTGGGAACATATTATTAGCATATAGAACCTGAGATAGCTAACTTTCTAGTTTTGGAGTAAAATTCTACAGACCCTGAGCTCCACTGTCATATTGTTGCTCACTTACTTGCCAGAAAATTCTTAAACTTATACTAGAGTACGTCTGAGTAAGAATAGCAAAGAGAATATTGCTGTAGCACAGTGCATGGTTTATTCTACTTCATCTGTGTTATTCCACATGGGATTACATGGTTCCATTACCAGGTATAAAGGTGCAGGTACATTTCAAGGTGCAATTTTCTAAGTGACATCATCTCTACACCAGAGACTCTCTGCTAGTTACCAAAGAGAGCTTTTGTGTATCAGCCACCACTATTAGTTCCCTAAAGTGGCATCTAGCCAGCTATCTTCTATGCACAAATTTAGGGAAGATCAGAAAACATTTACCCAATTTCCAATCAGGGAATATCCTAACTTCCATGGACCTAGAACACATAGCCCCAAAGGAGGTCATTGAAATGTGCATGAAAAATTGAAGAGCCAAAGATGGACTCAGTGTTGTCAGAACTCTTACAGTTAATGTGCATAGATGTAGTTAAAATTACAAAAAATGTTCCCCCGAGTCTCTATGTCCTAATCCCTGGTATATGTGAATATGTTGATACATCATTCCTATAATTTTATGATCCTATATAGCACAGTTGACCTTAATATAGGAGTGCTATCCTGCATTATCTGCGTAGGTCCAAAGGAACCATGGATACATTAAAATCTGAGAGCTTTCTTGTACTAGTGGTTAAAGAATAAGTCAGAAAGATACTAAATGAAGACATAATTTGACCCCATTTGCTGTCTTTGAATACCAAACCCTACAAAAATGGCATCATAAAAGTAAACTAACAATAACTTTTATGACTATGGAACCCAAAATGCCCAACAAAATATCAGCAAATCAACTATATCAGCTGAAAAAGATAATCTACACAAAACTTAAACTTAACATCAGACTTAATGAGACATTGAAAATTTTTCCCCTTAGGATAAGTAAAAAGGCAAAAGTGTTAACCCCATCACTTCCAGTCAAATTTCTACTATAACTCTTGGGCACTGTAAAAAGACAAGAAACATAATAAAATCCATAGAGGTATGGAGAAAGAACTGAAAATTCCTCTATTTGTGGAAGACATAACTTTAAATGAAAAAAAAATTAAGAAGATTTCCTGGGACTGCCTGGCAAATGGAAAAATTGTGGTGAGACCCTCCTCAGAATGAACAGCATGGGTCTGCACATAAACTTAGTTTTGAAACTCAGTTGTGTGCCTGAGGTAAAAAAAAAAAAAAATCAGACACAGGCCAAATGAATGCAGGGTTATGACAGAAACCGGGGACACAAGAGTGATGACTTGGTTTTCTGTAAGGGATCACTGAAGGGTGAGGACACTCCCCTGTGCCTGGGAGGCACATAACCACTAAAACAACTACGCCGAGAATAATCACATGTCCGTCTTCCAGAAGTCCAGCACAAACAACTTGCTCACACCAAGTTTACTGATCACAGAATGCTACAAAGTTCAATTCTAGGGGAAAATAGGATCTAGTTCACTTTTTTACTTTTATTCTTTTATTTCATTTTTTTTTTCAATTCATTTTCACATTTTTAAAATTTATTTTATTTTATTTTTTGTTTAAAATCAATTAAATAACATATACTGTATTATTAGTTTCAGTCATAGAGTTTAGTGATTTATCAGTTGCCTGTAACATGCAGTGCCCATTTCATCAAGTGCCCTCCTTTATTCTTATCACTCATTTACTCCATTCCCCCACATGCCTCCCCTCCAGCAACCCTCAGTTTGTTTCCTAAAATTGAAAGTCTTTTATAGTTTTTCTTTCTCTCTGCTCCTATCTTATTTCTCTTTGCCTTCCCTTGCTCTATATACATTAATTTTGATTCTTAAATTACATGTATTAGTGAAATCACATGGTATTTGTCTTTATGTGACTTATTTTGCTTAGCATAATATTCTCTAGTTCTATCTACATCATTGCAAACAGTAAGATTTCATTATTTCTGATGGCTGAATAGTATTCTGTTGCATATATACCACATATTCTTTGTCCATTCATCTGTCCTTGGAAATCTGGGCTCTTTCCATAGTTTGGGTACTGTGGACATTCCTGCTATAAACATTTGGGTGTAAATGTCCCTTGGAATCACTATGTTTGTATCCTTTGGATAAATACCAAATATGCAAATGCAGGGTTGTTGGATAGCTCTATTTTTTTTTTTTTTTTTACTCTTTGAGGAATGTCCATACTGTTTTCTAGGGTGGCTCTACCAGTTTACATTCTCACCAACAGTGTAAGAGGATTCCCCTTTCTCTGCATCCTCATAACATTTGTTGTTTCTTAAGCTGTTAATTTTAGCCATTCTGACTGGCATTAGGTGGTATTAGATTGTGGTTTGGATTTGTATCTTCTTGATACTAAGTGATGTTGAGAATTTGTTCACATGTCTGTTGGCCATGTATGTTTTCTTTGGAAAAAATACCTGTTCATGTCTTCTGACCATTTCTTGACTGAATTTTTTTTTGTTGATTTTTGGGTGTTGAATTTGAAAAGTTCTTTATATATTTTGGATACTAACTAGCCCTTTGTTTGATAATACCATTGCAAATATATTATCCCATTCCGTATGTTGCCTTTTAGTTTTGTTGATTATTCTCTTTTTGTGCAGAAGTTTTATTTTGATGAACTCCCAATAGTTAATTTTGCTTTTGCTCCTCTTGCTTCTGGAGGCATATATAGTAAGAAGTTGTTATGACTGATGATAAAATTTATCATAAAGGGGCTACTGCCTGTGTTCTCCACTAGGATTTTAATGGTTTCTTGTCTCACATTTAGGTATTCCATTTATTTTGAATTTACTTTTGTTTGTGATGTACAGAAGTAGTCTTTTCATTTTTCAGCATGTTGTTGTCCAATTTTCTCAACACCATTTATTTAAGAGACTATTTTTTCCCATTGGATACTGTTTCCTAATTTAAGATTAGTTGACCACATTGTTGTGAGTTCATTTCATCATTTTCTATTCTATTCCATTTGTCTGTGTTTCCAGTTTTGTGTGAGTAACATGCTATCTTGATGACCACAGTTTTGTAATGAATATTGAAATCTGGAATCATGTTGCCTCCAGTTTTGTTTTTATTTTTCAGTATTTCTTTGGCTATTTGGGGTGTTTTGTCTTCCATACAAATATTAGGTTTGTTCTACCTATGTGGAAAATGCTGGTGGTATTTTGATAGGGATTACATTAGATGTGTAGATTGGTTTCTGTAGTATAGACATTTTAACATTATTTGTTCTTCCAATCTAAGAGTATGGAATACGTTTCCATTTCTTAGTGTTATCTTCAATTTCTTTCATTAGCATTTTATAGTTTTTTGAATACAGATCTTTAGCTTTTTGGTTAGGTTTATTCTTAGGTATCATATGATATTTGGTGCAATTACAAATGGGAGTGACCCTTGATTTCTCTTTTTCTTTCTACATTGTTGGTATATAGAAATGCAACCGATTTCTTTTATATACATATATATTTTGATTTTTTTATAAACACATAATGCATTATTAGCCCCAGGGGTACAGGTCTGTGAATCGCCAGGTTTACACACTTTATAGCATTCACCATTGCATATACCCTCCCCAATGTCCATAACCCCACCACTCTCTCCCTCCCCCCCTTCCCCCAACAACCCTCAGTTTGTTTTGTGAGATTAAGAGTCTCTTATGGTATGTGTCCCTCCTGATCCCATATTGTTTCATTTATTCTTTTCCTGCCCTCCAAATCCCCCAAATTGCCTCTCCACTTCTTCATATCAGAGAGATCATATGGTAGTTGTCTTTCTCTGATTGATTTATTTCGCTAAGCATAATACCCTCTAGTTCCATCCATGTCATCACAAATGGCAAGATTTCATTTCTTTTGATAGCTGCATAGCATTCCATTATATATATGCATATGTATGTGTGTGCATGTATATATGTATATATATACATGTGTATGTACATGCATATACATGTGTACGTATATATATATGTGTATATATACACATATATATATATATACCACCTCTTCTTTATCCATTCATCTGTTGATGAACATTTAGGTTCTTTCCATAGTTTGGCTATTTTGGACATTGCTGCTATAAGCATGTGCCCCTTCCAATAACTACGTTTGTATCTTTAGGGTAAATACCCAGTACTGCAATTGCTAGGTTGTAGGGTAGCTCTATTTTCAACTTCTTGAGGAACCTTCCTGCTGTTTTCCAGAGTGGTTGCACCAGCTTGCATTCCCACCAACAGTGTAGGAGGGTTCATCTTTCTCTGGATTCTCACCAGCATCTGTCATTTCCTGACTTGTTAATTTTAGCCATTCTGACTGTTGTGAGGTAGTATCTCATTGTGTTTTTTTTTCAAAGATTTTATTTATTTACTTGACAGAAAGAGATCACAAGTAGGCAGAGAGGCAGGCAGAGACAGAGATGGAGAGGCAGGCTCCCCGCTGAGCAGAGAGCCCGATGTGGGGCCTGATCCCAGGACCCCGAGACCATGACCCGAGCCAAAGGCAGAGGCTTAACCCCTGAGCCACCCAGGCGCCCCTCTCATTGTGGTTTTAATTTGTTTTTCCTTGATGCCCAGTGATGTGGAGCACTTTTTCATTTGTCTATTGGCCATCTGGATGTCTTCTTTGCAGAAATGTCTGTTCATGTCCTCTGCCCATTGCTTCATTGGATTATATGTTCTTTGGGTGTTGAGTTTGCTAACATCTTTATAGATTTTGAATACTAGCCCTTTATCTGATATGTCGTTTGCAAATATCTTCTCCCATTCTGTCAGTTGTCTTTTGGTTTTGTTAACTGTTTCCTTTGCAGTGCAAAAGCTTTTGATCTCAATGAAATCCCAATAGTTCATTTTTGCCCTTGCTTCCCTTGCCTTTGTCAGTGTTCCTAGGAAGAAGTTGCTGCGGCTGAGGTTGAAGAGGTTGCTGCCTGTGTTCTCCTCAAGGATTTTGATGGATTCCTTTCTCACATTGAGGTCCTTCATCAATTTTCAGTCTATTTTCATGTGTGATATAAGGAAATGGTCCAGTTTCATTTTTATGCATGTGGCAGTCCCATTTTCCCAACGCCATTTGTTGAAGAGGCTGTCTTTTTTCCATTGGATATTCTTGCCTGCTTTGTCGAAGATTAGTTGACCATACAGTTCAGGGTACATTTCTGATCTCTATTTTGTTCCATTGATCTATGTGTCTGTTTTTGTGCCACTACCATACTGTCTTGATGATGACAACTTTGTAATGGAGGTTGAAATCTAGACTTGTGATGTCACCAACTTTGGATTTCTTTTTCAATATTCCTCTAGAGATTCAAGGTCTTTTATTGTTCCATATATATTTTAGGATTATTTGTTCCATTTCTTTGAAAAAAATGGATGGGATTTTGATGGGGATTGCATTAAATGTGCAGATTGCTTTAGGTAACATAGACATGTTCACAATATTTGTTCTTCCAATCCATGAGCATGGAACATTTTTCCATTTCTTTGTGTCTTCCTCAATTTCTTTCATGAGTACTTTAGAGTTTTCTGAGTATAGATTCTTTGCCTCTTTGGCTAGGTTTATTCCTAGGTATCTTTTGGTTTTGGGTGCAATTGTAAATTAGATTGACTCCTTAATTTGTCTTTCTTCTCTCTTGTTGATATAAGAAAATGTAACCAATTTCTATGCACTTATTTTATATGCTGACACTTACTGAATTCCTGTACAAGTTCTAGCAGATTTGGAGTGGAGTCTTTTGGGTTTTCCACATATAGTATCCTATCATCTGCAAAGAATGATAGTTTGACTTCTTCTTTGCTGATTTGGATGCCTTTAATTTCTTTTTGTTGCCTGATTGCTGAGGCTAGGACGTCTTGTACTATGTTGAATAGCAGTGGTGATAGTGGACATCCCTGATGGGTTCCTGACCTTAGCAGAAAAGCTCTCAGTTTTTATCCATTCAGAATGATATTCACAGTGGGTTTTTCATATATGGTTTTCATTATATTGAGGTATGTATCCTCTATCCCTATATTTTGAAGAGTTTTGATCAGGAAGGGATGCTGTACTTTGTAAAATGCTTTTTCAGCATCTATTGAGAATATCATATGGTTCTTGTTCTATCTTTTACTAATGTATTGTATCACAATGATTGATTTGTGGATGTTGAACCAACCTAGTAGCCCTGGAATAAATCCCACTAGGTCGTGGTGAATAATCCTTTGAATGTACTGTTGGATCCTATTGGCTAGTATTTTAGTGAGAAGTTTCGCATCTTTGTTCATCAAGGATATTGTTCTGTAATTCTCTTTTTTGATGGGATCCTTGTCTGCTTTTGGGAACAAGGTGATGCTGGCCTCAAAATGAGTTTGGGAGTTTTCCTTCCATTTCTATTTTTTGGAACAGTTTCAGAAGAATAGGAATTGATTCTTCTTTAAATGTTTGGTAGAATTCCCCTGGGAAGCCGTCTAGCCTTGGGCTCTTGTTTGTTTGGAGATTTTTGATGACTGTTTCAATCTCCTTACTCATTATGGGTCTGTTCAGGTTTTCTATTTCTTTCTGGTTCAGTTGTGGTAGTTTATATGTCTCTAGGAATGCATCCATTTCTCTCAGATTGTAAATTTGCTGGCCTAGAGTTGCTCATAATAGGTTCTTATAATTGTTTGTATTTATTTGGTGTTGGCTGTGGTCTCTCATCTTTCATTGATGATTTTCGTTATTTGGGTCCTTTCTCTTTTCTTTTTGATAAGTCTGCCAGGGGTTTATCAGTCTTATTAATTCTTTCAAAGAACCAGCTCCTAGTTGGTTTTTTTTTTTTAATTTGTTCTATTGTGGTTTTTTTTGTTTGTTTTGTTTTGTTTTTTTTTGTTTGTTTGTTTCTGTTTCATTGATTTCTGTTCTGATCTTTATTATTTATTTTCTCCTGCTCGGTTTAGGTTTTATTTGTGGTTCTTTCTCCACCTCTTTTAGGTGTAGTGTTAGGTTGTGTATTTGAGTCTTTTATTGTTTCTTGAGAAAGGCTTGTATCACTATATATTTTCCTCTCAGGATTGCCTTTGCTGTGTCCCACAGATTTTGATCCATTTTGTTTTCATTATCATGTTTCCCATTAATTTTTTCAATTCTTCTTTAATTTCCTGGTTGATCCATTCATTCTTTAGAAGGATGCCCATTAGTCTCCATGTATGTAGGTTCTTTCCAAATTTCTTCTTGTGATTGAGTGGTAGCTTCAGAGCATTGTGGTCTGAAAATATGCAGGGAATGATCCCAATCTTTTGATACTGGTTGAGACCTGATTTATGGCCCAGGATGTGATCTATTCTGGAGAACATTCTATGTGCACTAGAGAATAATGTGTATTCCGTTGCTTAGGGATGGGATGTTCTGATATTCATGTGGTCCAGTGTGTCATTTAATGCCTTTATTTCCTTGTTAATCTCTTTTGCTTGGATGTTCTGTCTATTTCAGTGAATTGAGTGTTAAAGTCCCGTACTATTACTGTATTATGGTACATGTGTTTCTTTGATTTTGTTATTAATTGGTTTATATGGTAGGCTACTTCCATGTTAGGGGCATAGATACTTAAATTTGTTAGATCTTCTTGTTGGAAAGACCCTTTGAGTGTGATGTAGTGTCCTTCCTCATCTCTTATTATAGTCTTTGACTTAAAATCTACTTCATCTGATATAAGGATTGTCACCCCAGCTTTCTTTTGATGTCCATTAGCATTGTAAATTATTTTCCACTCATTCACTTTAAATCTGGAGGTGTCTTTGGGTCTAAAATGAGTTTCTTGATGAAAGCATATTGATTTTTTTTTTAATCCATTCTGATACCCTGTGTCTTTTGACTGGGACATTTAGTCCATTTACATTCAGAGTAACTATTGTGAGATATGAATTTAATGCCATTGTATTGCCTGCAAGGTGACTATTACTGTATATTGTCTTTATTCCTTTCATCTACTACTTTTAGGCTCTCTCTTTGATTAGAGGACCCCTTTCAATATTTCCTATAGAGCTGGTTTGGTTTTGGCAAATTCTTTCAGTTTTTGTTTGTCCTGGAAGCTTTTTATCTCTCCTATTTTCAATGATAGCCTAGCCATATATAGTATCCTTGGCTGCATTTTTTTTTTTCATTTAGTGCTCTGAATATATCATGCCAGTTCTTTCTGGCCTGCCAGGGCTTTGTGAATAAGTCTGCTGCCAATCTAATATTTTTATCATTGTATGTTCCAAACTTCTTGCCCTGGGCTGCTTACAGGATTTTCTCTTTGTTGCTAAAAGTTGTACATTTTACTATTAGATGACGGGGTGTGGACCTATTCTTATTGATTTTGAGGGGCATCCCCTGCACCTCCTGGATTTTGATGCTTGTTCCCTTTGCCATATTAGAGAAATTCTCTACAATAGTTCCCTCCAACATTCCTTCTGCTCCCCTCTTTCTTTCTTCTTCTTCTGGAATCCCAAATATTCTAATGTTGTTTCGTCTTATGGTATCACTTATCTCTCAATTTTTTTTCCTCGTGGTCCAGTAGTTGTTTGTCTCTCATTTGCGCGGCTTCTTTATTCTCTGTTATTCGGTCTTCTATATCCCTAATTCTCTCTTCCGCCTCATTTATCTTAGCAGTAAGAGCCTCCATTTTTGATTGCACCTCATTAATAGCTTTTTTGATTTCAACTTGGTTAGATTTTAGTTCTTTTATTTCTACAGAAAGGGCTTTTATTTCTCCAGACAGGGTTTATCTGATAGCATCCATGCCTTTTTCGAGCCCAGCTAGCACCTTGGGAATCATCATTCTAAATTCTAGAATTGGCATATTACCAACGTCCATATTGATTAGGACCCTAGCTTTTGGTACTGCCTCCTGTTCTTTTTTTGTGGTAAGTTTTTCTGCCTTGTCATTTTATCCAGATAATGACATATGAAGGAATGAATAAAATGCCAAAAGGGTGGCAAAGACCCCAGGAAAATGTAGTTTAACCAAATCAGAAGAGACTCCAAATCGTGGCAGGTGGAGAAAGGGTGTAAAAAGAGGTTCAGGAAAAAAATTGAAAAAGGAAAACAACTAATGAAAACAAATATATATATATATATATGGAGAGAGAGAGAGAGAGAGAGAGAGAGAGAGACTGGTGAATAGAAGAGGGTCACCCAGTTAATTTTGGGAGTACTTTGGTCTTAGAAGAAAATACCTCCCAAAATTTTAAAGAATGAA